>JBCEWB010232981.1:0-23785 GCA_039654565.1 Peronia peronii
GCCTGTTTTTGCTGAGAATTTTTGTGGGTAGAAATTTGGAATTTGGAAATTTTGCCCGGACAGAGGCACGCAGCCTATTCTTTCATCGATTTTGAACTGCCAAGGGTTCTTTAACGTGCGCAACGTACACACGGAATCTCCGAAATATATTCGCCCTTTTCCGAGAAGGCTAAACGTCGGGCTTCCCTATCCACAGGAAGCCAGGGGACGGTTGAGTCACTGAAAAAACGCGGGTTTTCGATCTTCGTGTCCTTCCATCCCCCGATGCAGGACCCTCGAGTCGATCCCGGCCTGTTTTCTCCATGGGCAGACGCCAAACCACAGAGCCACTGTGCCCCCTGGACAATTTAATTTTGAGGCCACGAATTATTGATTTTGCAGTCTCTCTCTTCCATCCCCACTCAAAGAGTTGTTTTTCTAGGTTTCAAAAACATTGTAAGTTCTAGTCTACTTCAAATGGCTTAAATGATTTTATATTTAATGATTACATTTATTTATTTATTCATTTCTTTATTTAGTTTTTATTTATTTATTTATTTATTTATTTATAGGGTCGGAGAAGGGGGGAGGGGGGAGGGATGTATTGTTATGAACGCTGCACCATTAAACAACAACAAACAACAACAGCAAAACAACATGATATAACAAAAATTAAATATCACAAGTTGTCCTCTAAAAGATATCAAGAGGGTGAAAATGTTCGTATGAATAGTATGATCAGCTAGTAATTACAGAGATTTAATTCTATTTTCTCTGGGGGAATCTTTTATCCTGGGGTGTGGAATGTATTAATGTAATGTCGTTACATAACAACGACGGCACATTTGTATCTCACATGGCTTTTAACGAATTGCATTCCACACCAGCTTTTAATAACGTGAACAGATCCAGCTTTTGGTGACCCATGCTGCAGTCAAATCTATAGGCTATAGGCACAATGACCAATTCATGTTATAATATTTTCCAGGTGTTCTCCTGGGGTCAAAGGTCGAAATCGCCGAGGTCGTCTGACTCAGACCCACTGACCATTGACCGGCCCCAATATATTAACGGTCACTGTGGCCAAAAGAATAGAACGTAACAAAAAAAAAAAAAAAAGGACAAAACGCTGTGATTAATTTCGTATTCACTTCTACTGCGATTTTGGAGAGAATTACAGGGGGTAGTGTATTTCAAATGTAAATTTCAGTTTTAATCGTCCAATTTTCCAGCACCATTGCAAGTGCCTAATAACTATAGGCTACATTTATTTATCCATACGGAAGCCTAATTGTGTACTAAGCTTAGAAAGTACCGTTAACTTATTATTGTTATTATTATTTATTTTGTCTTAGGAAAACAAGGCAATCTGAAGATGAAACAATAAGTTACATGTGTGTAATATTATGCTGTGCTAGGTCATAATATAAAAATGCCGAGCTTTGACCTTTGCGAATATCTTGCTTTCCCTTTTCATTATTTTTCTTCCTCCACTCCCACCTCTTTCCTTCAACCTCACACATGTACATGTCTTGTGAAAGCGGCTAAAGCCGACGTACCACATGCTGCTGAAGCTAAACAGTGAAACCGAAACCATTCATAGGTGAAACTGAAATAGCACCTCGCTGGATCGAGCTCGTCATCTCTCTCTCTTCTCTCTCTCTCTCTCTCTCTGTGTTCACCTAGCTTCGCTGTCTATCTCTCTGTTTATATTGACTGTCTGCATGAGTGAATATCTGTCAGCCTGTGTATTCTTTCTCTAAGTCTTATCTTCGTTCGCCTATTCCTCTGTCTGTCTGTGTTTGATCGGGTTTTTTTTTGTTTGTTTGGTTTGTTTGTTTTTTTTTTTTTTTGCTTGTCTGTCTGATGTCTGACTGACTGCCTAGTGTCTGCCAGTTGTCTGTCTGTCTTTCTATCTGGATGTCTATCTGTCTCTCAGATCAGTTGTCTGGTTTGTCTGACTGCATGCCTGAATATCCGTTTGTCTGCTTATCGATATAATTATCTTGTGGCTTCATAGTTCCTAGGAGTAACTACTTTAAATGACATTTCCACTGATCAACAGAAATGCTGGGGGCGAAGGACAGACGATGTACAGAAGAGAAAGAGGTACCGTGACATTAATTTTGATCTACATTTGGTAACAGCAGGCTCGCAGTTGGAAGGGAGAGGTGTCGGTGTAACAGGCTTACATTGACACAGCACAAATTTGAGTTGCATAAACGAATTTATATATTGCGGATTTATAACGATAATGATGATATGAAACTTTATTCTCTGAACAAGAGTTATAAGCATACTTAAATGAAACTTTGTCACAGCACAAATTAAATGTGTTTGGCATAGGCTAAGCACATTTTCTACACATAGCATGACTGTATGATTGTGTAAAACTGTTTCCTCTCGAGCAGTTTACTCTGCGAAAGGCTGTTCCAAGCAGAAATGCTGTTTCACAGTTGGCATATGTTCATTATGTTCATGATATAAAACTTATTTAATCCATACAAGCCTCCCTCCCTCCCCCCCCCCGCTCTCTTTCTCTGTCTGTCTGTCTGTCTCTCTCTCACACAACTAACGAAATGTCCAGCTTGTGAACCGAATGCAGTTCTGTGTCTCTCTTTCTTTTCTTTCCTTCTCTCACAAACAACGAGAAGGCCCACTTGTGAATTGAGTGCAGTACTTTTTGTCATTTCTCTCTCGTTCTCTCTCTCTCTCACACACAAACACACACACATACACACACACACACTTTCTCTAATAATCAATAAAAGGCTGCACTTGTGAATGAATGAATGTACTTTTCTCTTTCTCTCTCACTCTCTCACTATGCACACTTTCTCTCTCCTTCTCTGTTTGTTTTTCCCTACCTTTCTATTTCATTCTTTCTCTCTCTTTATAAAAAAAAAAAAAAAAAAACGAAGAGGCCCTCTTATGAACTGAATATTGCCAATACATGTACCTGTAGAAAGTTCTGTCTGTGTGAAAGGTATGCACTATCGTCTAGTTGCTAATGACAAGAGGACGCGCGGCCTGGACCCCTGGTGACAAACACTTTAAGTGAGTCACGCGGCTTAGGCCTTTCCTCACGAGTCGACACTTCAAGCTCAGCTGGTTGTCGTGCCACTTGCTGGCCACATCATGTGCTTTACACCCATGACCGCCGTCACGTTAACGTCTAACTGTCTCACAAGTAAAACAACACGGATTGTTAGTACTCAAACCCAGGATCCTCTCAACACACGGACACATGAGCACTTTGGGCTAATGCACGTAATTGTGGAATGTTTGTCCCCCTCCCCCCCCCCTCCCCCCCCAAAATGTTAATTTTTGATACATACCACTACCGCAATGCTGTAAATGAAATCATGAGTCTCTTAAACGTATACCATAATATGATGCCGAAGTTGTTAGGTTGGTTACCATTGATTTAATTCTAAATTAGGGTATACAAATATAGTAGTGAAGTCCAGGGTTCCGTGAGGATCAGGATCTTCTTCTTATCATTGAGTGCTGCAGTTTCTTATCAATAAATAAGCTTAAATAAACAAAGAAACGAAAACGGAAATCCTGATGACTATCCCAGTCAGTTGAATTTTATGAAGCGTGATGTTCGGATGGAACTCAGAAGCGGAAAGGAGCTGTTGAGGAGAAACAGAAATAAAAATGATTTTTGTTATGTATTGTAATTTGCACCAAATAGATCAATAAACATATATACGTCCATACAGAGCACAAACCCATTAAGAAAGACAGAAATTGATATGACAATCTTCTCGAGCAAGTTTGAGACAAAGTGCTATGAGACGAACACAGAAGAGGAAAACAGCTTTAGAAGAGAAGGAGGAGAAGACCATGAATTTATCAATGTGTGTTGTAACTTGTGTACAATAAATGAATAATCATGGATGCTAAACTTATGAAGGACAGAAATCGAGGCAAATATCTCCCTTGTGTAGCAGTGATACTTACTGATTTTGGTGGGAGTATTGAAGATTAGAGAAACTGCAAGGGAGAACAAGAATAATATAGGAATGAATTTATCGTAAGCTTAGCCAGTGTGCTGTCACTTGCATTCAATAAATAAATATGAAAATTAACGCTGAATACACATTTACTAAGTTTATATATGAGAGAAAATCAGTGGTGAATCTTTTCATCAGAATTGATACGTAGTGATTTGAGCTGAACATTAAAGAAAAAATGACCTGCATATAGGCCATGGGGAAAATGAGAAGAAACATTACTTTGTTATGTTTATAGCCTTTCATTCTAAAACGGAAGGAATATCTCGGCTTTAAGCGCGTGCCCAGTTTGGTGAGAGGAAATTTAATGATAGAATGTTTTAATTTTGGAAATTGTGCCCGGACAACGGCGCCTCTGCCTACTCTTCATCCCATTTTGAACTGCTTAGGCTTTTTAAAACTTGCTATTGTATACACGCGATCTCCAAAATATTGTTGGTCTTTATCACAGAAGCTAAACGTCAGGCTAATTTTTATCCAAGAGGCCAGGAGACCGTTGTCACTGAAAAAGGCAAGCGCACTCTAAATATTTCCCACTTCCCATCCCCAGATAGGATTTGAACTCGCAACATTTTTACACTGCCATCGAGAGGCAGACATCTAGCTCCTTGGCCACATATCGTTCTTTCCCTCAAGAGAGAACTATTTCCAAAATTAAGCATACTATCCTAGGTCTTTGGGTAGGTTATAGAACATTGTATGTGTCCTAGTGTATAGCTATGGCCGACGCTAGAGCTGTTTTCCTCAGAGACCCATAGCGCTATACCACTGATAAGTAGGCTATAAGACAGCTCTGCTCAAACCACAAGACGGAACTGACAGATACTGAAGGACTAAAAGGTGAATCACAAGACAGCGTCAAGATTTCCAACTTGTATATCCGGAGAACATCCGGGAAAATGATGTCCGGTATTCCCATGTTGTTAGGTACACTTATAAGCACACCCACATAGAAACCAAAGGATCCTTGTTTGTAACGCAAATCTTAAAGATGACAGTACCGGTATGAATCATTCCCGTGACTTAATAGAGTCCCACAGAACATAATAAAAAAATAATTAATGTTTCCAATCAACATGACTTTTGCAATGTAACGTGTAAATATAAAACATAGAAATTAATGATGGCCTTTGTAAATAGTACGATGTGGCGGTACCGGAGAGCGAGACAGGTGTAGGCCTAAGCAAGAATATTATTATAATATATGTAAACTAGAATATGTAGGAAATAATCAAAACGCCTAGAAAATCCATGATTCACGTTCGTGACTGTGGAGCACAGGACAACCGTTGTGGGGAAAAAAAATGTTTACAATACAATGTACTTGCAATGTTGCATACAAAATGGATCTCCTAGGTCTCATAATTCATAATGTTGTAATATCGAGATTGTTATTCAGGTCACCAATGACTTAATCTAATATTAGGGTTAGGGTTAAAGCCACTGGAGGCCTAGTTTTACTGATAAGAGTTAGCAATTATATACAGCTATATACGCTTTCTGTGTAGGACCTTAATAAGCTTATAATAACCTATTCTATAGCATTACTGTCTAGTGTTGCGAGAGTGTGTGATAACAAAGCAAGAACCTCGTCCTGGAAATCAGAAAATAGACGGAGAGCATGATTACTTGAGAATGAATCATTGTATGCACGACTAAGATATAGATCCAAAACAATGCAAATATATAGGCCTGTGTAAATATATCAAACATAACATAACTAGACTGAAAATAGCATCTAGAGTACTCATAGTTCTCGCAATGCTTCATTGAAACTCCTCAACCTTTTTAATCATGACTCCTTATAGGCTCGTTATATCAGGTTGGCTGGGCATATGGCCCCTTTTAGTTATATCAGGCTGGCTATGACTCCTTGTAGTTACGTTGTACCAGTCTGGTTGTGACTCAGCACTTCCACATGTGTCTCCGCACACGATTTTACTACTGCAGCAACACAAACTGTCACTCTGGAGTCTTTTCACAACATTATTGAAAGATAGAGCATGTTGAGCTCGCAAACTTATATTTTTGTGCCTTTTTGTACAGCTGAGATAACCACCACGACAGGAGGTTGAAAAGCTTAACAAAACCGTAACCGTAAAGTGATCGATGCGATTTGAAATTTTAAACTAGGGGTAGATCTAAGTCATAGACATAGTAGTAAGCCTATATCTATAATCTAAGCTTGCTCCAGAGCGATGCCTCTGACTCATTTCCCTGCCATACAGTGACAGTGCTGGAATGTCATGCATAATCACAAATATTGAAATTTGAAATAACATGTCCCATAATGCCGATATAAAAAAACCACGATCAAGACTGGCGTAAAATGTTATCCTTATCAAACATTGGAAGTGCTGCATTTATTTGGGTTTTGCAGGTGTCTTTTGTTGTTTCGTATGTACTTATATTAGGTTACGGAGTACTCTAAATATTGTTGAACCTGGCCTTCCTTAGTGAAGTTTACCATCGCTGATTTCATAAAAAATGTAGTATTTACTGGAAATGGTTTGCAGCTGGATTAGAAGCTGTTTATGTTTTGGGCGTACGAGAGTGTTGATTTTGGTTTATGTTGAGAGACAAACACACACACACACAAAGATAACATCCGAACAATAGTTTTTAAAAAAATCCTGAAAAAATAGCCATCCGAACAATAGTTTTCAGAAAGAAAAAAAAAACATCCTGATTTGGTATAATCCTGACTGTGTAAACTACAATGGATAATTGCTTGACTGAGCATTCCAGTGATTTGTTCACAAAGTCAGCTTATTCAAGTTTTATTTAGTGCAGGAATGGAAACAACATACTGCAGACCAATATTAGACAGTTTGTCAGGTCGATGATGAGAACATGCCAGATCTGCATTCACCCATAAATCTACATGCCACTAAAATTTCAAAAAGTGCGGGTAAAATCTGTTTGAGCTGAAGAACTGAATCCTTCTGTTGGAGCTAAAATGATCTAATTTGCTGATAATAACTTACAACTTGCCAACATTTGTGTGTCCAAAGTTTAAATGCAATACGTCCCGTGATTTCTGAAAGACAATTTTGTTTTCTATTTCATAATTGTTTTTGTGCCTCTCAATATATTTTACAATAATAATAATAATATTTTAGTATACTTGCACGTACATATGCATGCACTTGGTTTGAGTGTGAGCGTAACGAAACTCACACCTTTCGCGAGAAATTGTAATATGCGCAGTATTGACATTGCATGAGACAAGAAGAGAGGGCGGGGTAAAGTATGAGAAAAAATGAGGGCAGGATTGCATTTGTAGGCCAAAGTATTGGTTATGTCGTAACAGCTTCAAAGGTCACGCACTGTAGCCAGTTCTCAGGGAAAAGACTGGGCGTTTTCTACTGTCTAGTTACAGTGCCCCAAGCGTGTGTAAATGCAACGGCTGATGCACAAACGCACAAACATGTTTGCGTCTAGCCTATGGATAAAAGAAAGAGATAGGTTGTTCCCACTTGTGACCTCAGAGTAAACATGTTTGTCCTATGGGAGCGAATAGCTGGAATGTTTGAAGGTGAGGGCAGAGTTAGAGATGCAGTGCAAAGGCAGGTAGTGACAAAGAGAATGTAGGAGATTTGGAACATGTATAGGGCTTTAGGCAAAATACAGCAGTTTCTGATGACACCACAAGGAAAGTGCAAGAAAACTAGTGCATATACAGACAGAACTACAGGCAAAATAGAGCAGTCCCTGATGTCAGAACCACAAGGAGAGTGCAGGAAAACTAGTACATGTATAGAATTATAGATCTCACATTTTATCTCTCCAACCAAACACTTGACAGGCAAAAAAAAGATAAAAGAAAAGCTGCAAGATTGTTGAAAGATTTGTTTTTATTCATATAAAGTCTAACATGAACATGATATTATAATAAAAGTATGAATGTTGCTTGCACAAAATACAGTACTTACAATGACATATGTCCCAAGTTAATGCTTTGCCACAGTACAACTGTGATTGGTACAGAAGTATGCATAGAATGGGCATAATAATATAACAGTGTATATAATAAGATATTATGCTGCTCATCACTCCATAATAGATAATGATGAAGCTCACGTATCACATGCTTGTGTGATAATCATAAATACAGTAACAGCTTATGTGTCATTAGTCATACTGAAGATGACACCCAGTGTCACAACCTGTTTGTGACAATCACATGACAGCAGAGAGCCATTGCCTCATGACAGTAAGACAATAGGTGTCTGATAACACCATACTATCCAATGTCAATAGTAAAAATCACTGTCAATTACGGCACGATAGGGCGAAGACGTTCCCTGATACCGCAACTTTTGTGGTGAACTGATAACATATCAGTCTCAATCCGAAGTAAATTTATTCCTTATGAGATTGTGACCTTTCCCAAGAATGGAATAAGGAGACATCACATACCGACAAAAACCTCTTGACTGTCGATAAGACTGATGCAAGAATCTGTAAGTTCAACAGCTGGTCCACTAATGATGACATACAGCTGGCCTACTTATGATGCTATTATTTTAATAGTGCAGCATTTGAGGAAACAATTGAAACACAGATGTTTTGTCATAACTAAACTGTAAATGGAAGACCATTTCTGTAACTAAAAATGATTAAAGTAATATGATCACAGGTGAAAAGAAGAAAACTATGCCATATTTTTTTCAAATGATATAGATCTAAGTGTCAGAATGCGATTGCATGAGAGTATACCAGTATTGATATGATGCTTTTTAATGATGGAAGATCAGTTCGTGTGCAAAAAAGAGTTTTTTTGTACTAACAGCTTCTGATATAGAACAAATGAATGTATCATAGAATTGATATGATGAACAATGCAACATAGACCAGTGCATAAAATTGAATGGTCATGATTGATCAAGAATTCTTCTGCAGATTTTCTAGAATCAAAAACAATGTTTTTGAAAAAAATATGTTACATGTATCACCATGGTGACCAGGAAGACAGCCCTTAGCAAATTCCATTTACTGAGCACTTTGGCCTAGTTATGTCATGACTTATGACCCTGCTCTTTTACTCCCCTGACCGACATTTGCTATCTATTCCGAACCTTGCTCAGGTAAGCTTACACAATCTACCTTGTCACCCTTCCAAAACAAAACAAAATTCTAGGTTAAATGAAAGCAGAGGACCAACATTTAATTGTGGCACAGTTATACTAGCTACTGTGTAAAATTCACTGCTGTCTTACAATGATACAGCTGATGCTAATACTAATATAGTTAAATACAATTGCATTTTTTTTTTTTTTCACAGAAACTGCAGGTGAAACTCAATAATGCATCTCAACTATAAGGCCTGTGATAAAAAAAAATAACTTTCTTACACTGATAGAAATTTCAAATCACTATTCTCACAAGTACAGAAATGCCACCTGTACAAACTCATTACAATTACATGAAAGTGATATTGTTACAATCAATACTGCTATAATTAAATTTCACACTCATGGTATATGCTGCCATTTGAGTAATTTGATGGATTTCATAAGTGTTATGAAAATGAAACATGATAAACACAATACCATTGCTTTCTTTTTTCTTTTTGCTATTTATGATCAGGTTCACAAAACTGAAATTAAATCCAACCAACACATCAGTCTTTAGCACACAGTTTTTGTCCATATAGCCCCAATTGTGGCATTGCCTAGTCCTCAGCATAATCCTCCAAACTTGCTCAGCTCTGCAGTGTCTTGCACCTCTTCCTGCAGCATCTTCAATCAGTGAGCACATTTGATTCGTCCACGCTTTTTGAACCTTCATCATTCGTCTTTCTGTTGATGCTGATAAATCCATTTGCACTGGTTGATGAAACCAGGGCACCACAACCAGGAAGAGCACCACTGGAGTTTTCTGTGCTGGGAATGTACCTTCACCAAATGGGCTGAGATGAACACCTCTTGGTGAGGATTTGTGGAACAGGAGTTGGATATCCTGAAGACAAGGAACAAAACTGGTCAAAAACCTGGTTTACTACTGATATATGCACTATAGTTATTATTCCTTCAAATTTTCTAATTATTTCATTGTTTACAAAATATACAGGCAAATAATTGGTTTTAAAGCTCTTTCTTTCTGGAATTATTTTATTCCCAAATGTGGGAACAAAAATAGGGCATACACTTCTCGATATTGCAATCATTATAATATACTGAGTACTTTTCAGGGAACAATTCCTCCATATTCAGTGCAGTTCTCACCTGTTGAAGTGTGTTCTATGATAGTATCACTTGATCATCATCATTCTGGGAATTCACTGAAGCCATTGACTGGGGCATCATCCCATACATCTTGAAAAGTATGAAGCAGCTTCTTGTCACTGTTGCTAAGACCATCTTCACCATGCTGTTGAAAGAAAAATAAGTTCTCAATTAAATCCTGCTTTGGTGATTGCTATACCTATATGAATTCAACTTGTGAAAATCATTTCATTCTACTTAGAAGCAGTATACCTACTTATGAGATTTTTGTTTCTGATGTTTAAAAAGGTTTTTCTTAAATTCATTATGCATATGTTTTGCCTTAAAATTCATTGCAGACATAAAGATATAATTTGTGTTATACAATCTTATTCATTGCAACTTTTATGCATTATGCATCAATGTGTTGTGAAACTACTGACATACCTGAATTAAGAAACAGTCCAGCTCTGATGTGCATTCACAGCTGCAAACACTGGCTTTCTTGAGTTTGGGTGAGGGTGGAACGTCTAAGGCTCCTGTGCTTGCAGCCAGCCCAGAGCCAAGTACATTCATGTCCAGCTGAAATTAGAAAGAACAACAAAGTGTTAGAAGTACTGAACGTTTCTGATTCAAAAAGCTTAAGTTGGAAAATGTAAGGACAATACTATACAAGATACTTAGATATTAACAAGTTAATAATACTTATTGTTTATTGTTTTGTTTCAGACTGAGAAATCCCATGTGTACGATCATGCCAAGCTTGTTATCTACTCCAGTTCTGTGAAAATTTCTATCATTTTGTTCAATGCACTTTGGTAACTCTATAAATTCATCAGTAAAGCATTTTATAAAGATGCTTACCTTTAAAATTTGAATGTCGTATTCCAAACAGACAGACTCAATGAGAAGCATCTGAATATTTCTGTTGACATCACTGCAGTTGTTATCAAGGGGCAAAATGCAAACCACCACATCATCAGGACTGCTGTAATGAAAAGAAAAAGGAAAGAATATGAGACACTAAACATTGACTTCCATCATGCTTACAGTCAACATCTAAATTCTATTAAAGCTTATCACACAATGCACTACCTTGGAAGTATAAATCATAGCATGCAATGCTATATGACAATGCAGAGGAAGCATCATTTATTTCTGCAAACTGTGAGAAAGGCATAGATTTTTCAAAGAATTTACACTTTTCGATTAAAAAATACAATTCCATTAAGGCAACTGCATCTTGCATTGTTTCATTTTTCAACTGTGCATATTTACAATGGTTGTTGAATCTTTAGGGAGCAAAACCATCTTCCTGAAATGAAGTGAAAGCTTACCTGCTGAGTGCTGTGGCGCAGTCATTCAGGCCATGAATCAGCCTGCCGCCTCTGGCTGCCTGTACCAAGCATGAGTTGATCAGGTCACACAGGGTCATTTCAGGGCATCTGCAAAGTTTAAGGGAAAATTCGTCACGCATGGCATACATTATTTCTTGCATGTTTTCACAAAATGTTTTCAATGGTGGTAAATCGCTCGCAGAATATGACATCCTGGAGGATTTCCCTTCCCACTTTGTGCCTTGGCTCTCCCTCTGAATTCCTGGATGTAAAGTTACGTGACTTCCTGGTATGCTGCTCTCCATCGTCGAACGGGATACGTTTCAAGGTCTGGCCTGACAAACAGGATGTTCTGTTGTTTTTCTCAAACGATAGTTTTCACTTCAGTCTTTGCCTACTGTTGCACTATATTTGCTAATCTGAGACCTACTCCCACACAATTCAAATATCCTACATGAAATGTGAAGACCTTTGCCTTTGTTACGTAAGTCCTAGCGCTGGCATTGGATGTTCTAGCATGCCATTGCGAAAGTTCATCAAGTACTCAATTTAAATATCTTGCTTAGATTTACGGTTTGCAGTATCAACTCTAAGAAGTAGCGTGCACAAATCCAACAATTAATCACACAAATGGCTTTCGACTGTTGAGAGGGGGAATAGAGGCGTTAAAGTTAAATGGTACTAAGGACACGT
This sequence comes from Peronia peronii, assembly GCA_039654565.1. Classification (NCBI taxonomy): domain Eukaryota; kingdom Metazoa; phylum Mollusca; class Gastropoda; order Systellommatophora; family Onchidiidae; genus Peronia; species Peronia peronii. Next base: position 12,241 of record JBCEWB010232981.1, read on the forward strand.
TGCGTAAGGTGTGCACAAAGGAGAAAGCTAATGAGATCTACAATGTGGACGTAGATCTAAGCTAAATTTGTACTCACTTTTCCATGAATTCTGCCGCAGAATTGTCCATCGAGATGGCTTGGAGCATGTCTGTGAGCGTCATATTGTTCTCTTGATGTGAAGCAGTATCCAATTAATCCAAAGGTAACTTGCACACAATGATCCACACAAAGAATGCGCACAAGGTTTGTCAGTTATAACGTTCGCGTGAAGCTCTCGCTACAAAGTTAAACTAGTAACTAACGGGCGACGAACGAAATTGGGTTTTTATACCACGCAAATTTTGTCTTCGTTCTGATTGGCTGACGCGAATCGGATAACCCGGTTCTTAGTCACGAGCGCTGCCTGCCTGGCCCGAACACGCTGGTTCATGTGATGACGCTGGTGGCCTTGCAAACGCCCTCTGACAAAGCCAATGTTTAGAAGACAGTCACGCTCTCAATGGTCTACTGAGAAGAAAATGATACTCTGACATCACAGTTATTGAAAAATTTTATTTATATACGAAAACTGCATTTGGACACCACATGTAATATATTGTTAATAATTCTCTTCCCAATAAATCGCAAACTTTACGTTCGTGGGCAATCCCCAGCTCTAGCTATATGAGCAAATTAGGTCAGCCGTTCCTAGGGAAATCCCTGGGTGGATTGGGGTCAAGCCAACGTTGGCCGTGCGATGAGAAACCACACCTTTACGTTTGAAAGTGATAACTCGAGAAACAGGTCTGGTATGGCCTGGGAGGCAGAGATCCAGCTTGTCAGGACACGTTGGGCCGGGCGAATCCAAGCAAAGCAGATCTGAATAAAATGCTTAATTTTGTCTTTAAATTGTTTTTTTGCATTTATGCACTTAGCCTTACCGCCGGTATGTTAAGTGTACCTTAATTTCGTTCATTTTTGGGCGCCGGCTTTAACAAATGAATGCATTGCAATAAATACAATGAAAATTTGCACAAACGATGGTCCCCAAAAAATGAAAGATTCAAAAGAAATAAGATAATAAACTTCATTTTTATCTACATAAAATTTATTTTTCCTAAGGAAAAGACATTGCACGGTTGATTAGACTGTATACAATACTATTACATGCAACATAGAGCGAGCATTCATATTCACATGCATTTAGGCAAAAATATAGCGAATTAGCATCAAAACACGTCGGATTCAAAAAAAGCTGGTGCAACTTGTTAAAGCAAGTAAGCATAGTGCCGTCGGTCGGAAAACAATGCATAAATATAACGAAAACTGCATAGAGCCCTGTGTACATGGGAAAAAAAAAAAAAAAAGATCTCGGTGCCCAAAAGTAGTAAATGTACCTAACAATTTATTGCTACGTGCATCGGTAATTTGCAACTTATTCCTGCAGTGTTAAACTTAATCGCATTCTTAATCAGGTAGTTATGGGATTCGTGCATAATGACTAAGTAGGGGTTGATAAAAAGGGCCACGTGTCAGCAACAATTCCACAGCGGAAGAATGTTGGGAATTTCCAATAGAGGGCTGATCAAGGGTTAAACACGATAGGAATGTGTAAGTCGATTACACATTGTGCTCTACCGTAGGCAAAACTGCATACCGCACAAAATCTGGTGATTTCCCCTCTTCCAATAATGAGTGCACGCCTCGCCGGTATTCTTGATGCAGCGGTAAAATTAGGCTTACCTAACCTATGCTAATCTCGATGTTATGTAGGCTATGCTTCGTTTTGATAATAGGTATACCTGAGCAATGTGCATTATTCTAAGAAAAAACAAAACAAAACTGCAGTCTGTACTGATAATGAAACCGAAGATAAGATTTTTGGAATGTGACCATCAGTTGTGCTAACCTAAGCTATTGTGCAAGGGAGTGTCTTAGTGCGTTCCTGCATACATTTGAGCTACTTCTTTTAATTTTTGTGTCCTGACCAGAGAATTCTTTTGCTTAATTCTTGCAAGGTACATACCCGGTACCTTTTCACAAGGATGGTGCCGGCTCTGCCTACGTGTAGAAACATAACAATATTACTCCACTGTATTGTTTCGGTGTTATAAGAGAGGGAGAGAGAAAGAGAGAGACGGGGTGGGGGTGGGGGTGGGAAGGGAGGGGGAAGGCAGAGCGAGAGAGTGGGAAAGAAAGAGAGAGAGAGAGAAAAGCAGGACAAAATTGTTTTATTACATATAGTGCAAACTGCCGTAGTCTTGCACGTATTATGTATTACATGGCTACCATGCACAGTCAGTATTACAGAACATTACAAATTTCACTGTTCATGCATCTAAAAAAGTGCAAGTTGTGGGTTGCCTGGGATGACCACTACACAGGCTGGCGGGGCTCACACCACGAGCAAACATGGCACGGGGTGCGGGCCGCCCACTGCTCAAATCTAATTCTAATGCTCTTTTCCCACACCCCTTTCTTCCCTTGCCCAGCCCTTTCTTTCGTCTGAGTATGGTAAAAACCGATCCTGCCGCTCTTGAAAAGTAGTCGCCTTCATGGGTCACAATGATCGCTCTTTGCTTTCTGGCTGTGTCCAGCTTGGCTTTCGTTTTTATGACTGGACATCATGCTTTGTCCACTAAGTTTCGCCCACTGTCTTTGAAAGAAGAGGGCGGGGTAAGGAAACCGTCAGTCGAGAGAGTCCTGCATTTGTTTCTGTGTATACTTAGCTCTAGACAGGGTTCGTGAAATACAATTTTAACCTGCTATTTGGACGCCAGACGAAAAAAGCATTTTGTGCTTTCTTGATAGATTATCAAAGAAGTCAAGAATGGAACCCGGGACTATAATAATATTTAAGCTTACAAAAAAAAAAAAGAAAAATATGTCTAAGCTTTAGTAACACCCATAATAGCTGGAGGAGGGCGCAAAAAAAGAGCGTTTGCGTTTAAGATCTACTACCTATCGGGCGTAGCTAGGGCTGATTACTCAAGGGCAGCACTTAACAGAGGCCTCTGACGTTTTTCAGACAAAAGAGATTACATTACCCATGGCAACGGAAGCCGCCACCCGGTGTCAGCCCTACTTATGCCCCGCTATGCTACGGCGAGAGACAAGACTATGCCACCTGCTCGAGCGAACCACGCACGAGATAAGATAAGGTGGGGCAGTTTCTTATCCCCAAAACAAAACGTTAAACAAACATTTTATAGTAAATAAAAGGTCCCTTTTTACTGACATGGCTCTTGCTGATCCCCTACCGAGCACAGATGCAAGTTGACAGATGAATATACGCCGGCGGAGAGGAGCTCATGGGTCCGACTAGCTGGTTCTACAGCATCCCTCTGGTTTTCTTTCTTTTTTGGCTTGCAGTGGCGGGTGAGTGTGGTATTAGGATGTTGAGGGTGGCGGGCGACAAGGGCGGAAGTAATCATGCCATAAATTTCCCTCACGCCCTACGTGGTTTCGTTTGTTCGTTATGTCCCAGGATACAAACAGGATCATGAAAATTCCTGAGATGAAAATTAATTATGCAAATTATTTGTTTCTTACGGATGCAACGGGGGCAGTTTAGCAAAACAATGAGAGTAGCAGTGCTCAATAATTATGCACAAAAACGACAACTTAAATTAATTTTTAAAAAAGAAAAAAAAGAGAGAATGCTTATAATAGTTGTGGCATATACAAACGATGACAAAAGAATAAATACTGTATTAGATTGTGATATAGTATGATTGCGATATTCGTAGAGATTTACACTTAATGGACAAAAATGCATTGCTCGTTTTTAGCCACTTTCCGGTGATAGGAATTTTTGTTTGTCTTAAAATTGCAGTGCATTGTGCAGTGCAGTGATATTAGATGCTCTCGGGAGACGTTGTGTTCGAACAATGAATGTGATAATAATATAATAAATCAGACATGAGAACACCAAGAGCCCCATTGTTGTAATCCTTGCACTTTAGTTCCATGTGTAGAGAGATAATAATGCACATATACGTTGTACGATACAATTATATTCTAACATAACCATTGCTTAATTTATTCTTTCCTTTCATACATAATTCTGTAACTAACAATGACTGATTTGCGTTGATTAAATATCATTGCAGGAAATTGTTAAAAACGAGACCGAATTCACGATGAAACAATGAATGCTCATGGTCCTCAGATTCAACAGTTCAATCCTACATTAAATATATATGTTATATACATTTGCTACTTTCCAAGCGGCCGTTTTGTTTACATAAACGAGAGCACCGGTGCACCTATTTCCGCTGGTGTATTCAGAAAAAAAGTAAGTGGCCAACTACATGAAAGACAGGTTACAACAGGATGTGAGGCCGTAGCATTGACAGAGAACTGGCCCACGCGTCATTTCCTGCCCATGAGAATGTCAAGTTTTCAAGTGTTAACGGGAAAGGCAAGAGCAACGAGCCGTCCTCTGCAGCCATGCAGGCCAGCGAACTGTTCAGACTTCTAGTTTCACTACCGTAGCAAGGCAATGCGTTTTTTTAAAAAAATGATTGTTAAAAGTTCCATTTTGTTTTGTTTTGCGAAATATACGGACCAGCCCACACAGTATCTGCCGGCTTGGCCAACTTCCTTGTTGATTTTGGACATTCCATTACAGGCGTAGCCGAACTCAACGCTTTCTGTTATCTTTTTGTGGGTAACTGCCCGGGAAAAAAAAAAAGAAGAAGAAGAAAATTGCCCTGTCTTTGGGCATTCTGTCGTGGTCACTTATCGCGGCTGGAGGATTTTACATCGCATCGTTCAAATACATATTAAAGAACGATGGGGACATTTGCCGAGTTACCGAAATAAGCTCTCCTTTTGTGCGGCTGCTATATATATGGAAACCCAAATTATATTTGGCCTGGTGTGGTAGCCGATAATAGCCAGAGACCCTGTAATTTTGAGTTTCACCGCGTGCGTCAAGTGTGGATGGCAGATAAAAATCAATAACATGGCCTTTCATTGTGATAACTGGCGTCAGATAGTAAAGTTATGAGCTATGATAAGAGGAACCAGTGCGTATTGTTCCCGCTCAGTAACCGTAGTGATGTAAGCTAATGGGAAGTTTGCGTAAAGACCAGAATTGTGTGAATTTCCCAAATAATGCGGTTTACTTATAGTTCAGATTTAGATGTCATCACTGAAACGTGGAGTAAGTTATCGATTCTGAACACAGAACGAGAAAAGAAGAGATATCTGTGGTTATTTTAGTGAGGAGCAAATCTAACCATATGTGCCATGTATGTGCATGGACTGTATGGAAGAGGGAGAGTAGACCCATAATCATCCTCTAAATGGAAAACCTATCTAGATCGATACAGATGTTGCTTCAAAATAGGCTGCTTTTACTGTAACAGACGTATACTATGCAATGCCATGTACACTAAGCTCTAGAGCTTTTCTGCTTTTCTCAGGAGAGATGACTTTTCACTTTATATGTGAATGTATCCAGAATATATTATGTGTTGTGTCTCATCAACTGGGAATGGGATTTTCTTTTGGAGACAAAGCTCATCTCATCATATCTTAACTGATTAAAGGACTTTAATAAAGAAGAGTGCTGACCAGGAACTGTGCCTCGGCCAGATTTTTTTTGTTTTTTTTTTTAAAGGAGGAGGGGAGAAGGATCTCGTACATTTACATGCATTCATTTGAAAAAAAAATAGTTTTTGTAAAGACAGACGGACATATACATACACACACACCGTGACAGACAGATACACAGGCAGCCAGACAGATAACAATATAGATAGGAATATAGAGAGAAAGAGAAACATGGATAGCAGGATAGATGGATGGATGGAAAGATGCATGGATGGATGGATACATGGACGGATGCCTGGAAAGAATGATGGATGAATACATGGATGGATACATGGATGGATACAATAGGTGGATGGATGGATGGATGGATAATGGATGGATGGATGGGTCAAAAATAATATATACAGAGAGATAGAGATCCTCTTTCAAGAGATTAATCATTCGAGCTAACGGATATTTCTTGGCCCTTGTTTACATCACAATTCTCTCAAAATGACCCCTTCACTTGTTGCCGCCATAGGGAGTAGACACCCTAATCTAACTGGCCTCCTGACATGCTTATCATTCGTCTCTCCCCTTTCCACCGTAAGGCATGACTAGATCTTCTGAAAGCACACACTCTCAAAACACATTAGAAAGGGTGGTCTTCAAGTTGCTCTTTGAATCGTGGCCTCCGTCACAGCCGGTTAAAGTGTATGAATTCAATGTTTAAGATAGTTATGACGTCAGTAGTTGCCTGGCGGGTAGTGACTACGCCCTGTGTCGCTGTATTATAGTTTTATAATTTGTGGGAACCTGACATTGCATAATTACCATTCGGACTGTCAAAGAACTATTCTATAAAAATAACATTCAGTTGAGTCTGTTTAAAATCAACCCCTCAGGACAATATAAAATTGTTATTCAAACAAGACTGACATTAACCAATACAAAGATATCTCGAAAAAAACAAAACAAAACAAAACAAAAACAATAAGACTGCCAAAAAGGGTTGATAAAGCAAGAATTTACTTTAAGCAAGTTGACTTGAAGTGAGTTGTATTTATTTTGCATTTTTGCATGTATATGCACGCGATAAGCTTTTATGCATTCTTCATCACTATTTCTGATTATGAAAAGCCAATTTATGTCAGGTTAGAGGTGTCATACTGCCCCTGACCCGGAAATGAAGATACATGTACTTCAATGAGCTATTTCCATTTAAAACGAGCAGATTCAGTCATGAAATTTTAATGAAAGGCACAGCAGGAGCAAGTACTGTACAACTGTGTACATGTCCTATTGTACTGATCTCTATAGTAACTCTCTGGCACCAGTGCAGGGTACAGATTTGCCTCCACTGTCTGCGTGGAAGAAAGAACGACAGCGCTGTAGTTGCAGAGATAATGGATGATTTCGTCCCTTGGATTTTGAAAACCACCAGCAATCGTTCTAAATCTGAATGTACATGTATTATTACTTTTGAAACTGCCCAGGCTATTTAGGTGACTTGATTGCATAAATGAACAAAAAATGACTGGATAAAGAGACTATTTGGATGACATATCACCTAACTTAAAAGGTTCTCTTTCGCCTTCACTATAATAAGTGATATGTCACTGAAATAGTGATTAGGTCTAGGTTTAGGTTAGGATGACACTACTTTGGTGACATGTCTACCTTAATAATGAAAATAACCAGGAAAATGACTATGTAGGTCACATCTTACCCAAATAGACCATGCCATTATTCTTATATATATATACACATGTGTATAGGTAAATAACGAACACGAGTTACAAAATAAATCGTGCACCTTTGCACTCAGTTGACTTACACTACCCATGAGTCCTCAATCCATGATCAGTGTAGTCTTAGCGTCTATGTCACGAGAACACAGAGATTAACATGAATGATCTAATTACTTTGTGCTCCAAATAAATAAATAGTGTAAATAAATGATACTGCATGCGTGAGCACAGAGCGTGTAACTGATGGTCAGATTAATGTACGTTCTCAGTTTTAGGACGGCTTAAACAATCACTCAAAATATAGAGGCCTGCAGGTGTAGCGTCCAAATAGGCCAATCGTTTATATCTTTGAAGCCCCTCTAGGCCACGCTTCTCCATCTAGTTTCTCCATCATTGGCCGATTTATAAACTTCTGCACAGCCCAGAATATTGAAAACAGATATTTTATAGATTTATAAATATCAGTAAATTCATGGTTTTGAATGCCTTTACTGTTTAAGAAGCAGACTGGACTCAATGAAAGTACGGAAAATCGTGACATCTGTTGGGAAATGGGACCTCGCGCACGTACATTGATTTGGTGTTAATGGTTGTATAAAAATGCAAATGGGGTATTGCATGGGATAGCGTCTTTCTGGTCACCGATTTATTGACACATAAGAAACCGGATCTGCTGCGAAAAAAAAAAAAAACAATTAAAAACTGTGAAGAAGATAACCTAACAAGGAGAAGAATTAAGAAGAAGGGAAAGGTGTAAGAATAGTAGAGAAATAATTACAAGAAGAAGGAAAGAGGGAAGGAGGAGGAGGAGTAACAGAAGAATAAGAAACAGGAGAATGAGGAAACGAAAAAGAGGCACTTAGCCAATGACCTCGGCATACAACCCTCAGCAAGAAAATTACGTCAAGTAGCACTTTGCACAATGGTCATTAACAACGGTTCTTCACAAGCTAAGTGCGCTAACGTGCATGCATGCTGAGCACAGCAGTTTACTCACGTAATCGTGATTAAAAAAAAAAAGACAATGAAAACTCTTGTGACACCAATAATGCGCATTGTCATTTGTCATTTGTCATAGTTGCACCAGTAACATGTCTTGGCCCCCTCTCCAGTCCTTGCTCTTTAACTCCAAAAGCGTCAATAATAATAATATTAATAATAATAATAATAATAAAAAGCTGCTGAAGTATCAAATTTTCTAGGATGACATTGTATTATACTCCTGTTACGAAATGACAGTGTCTTCCAAGAGGTGGCGTAACATGACTGTCACCATGTCATTGCACTGTGCGCTGTTTCAAAAGGAATGTCAGTGCCAAGTTCAATTAACTAGTATTTGACTAGATCGACCCTTGATGCTTGACTTCAATATTATGTGATCATAGTCAATGGAATTTCTTTTTGAGAACGACTGAAGTGTGTCTTACCTTATTTTATCTTTTCTTATTTTATCATTTCTTTTTGAAAGACTCTAGTAAACAATAATGTCGAATAATGCATATTGTCAAATATGTGACAATTTGCCAATACCCAAATTGATGAAGTCCACGCTACGTATCATATCGTTGCAAATGCATGACATAAATCGGAACTTTTGTTTGGAATCCATGCTGTGGATTTGCATTACATACAAGAAGCTTATTTTATACTGGAGTGTGGATTCATGACGCCGCCTTAAGAAAACATAATGTATCTCGTGTGCCAATACAGGCACCATGGCCATGGGGTTAGATTTAGTATTGCTTTACGTGAGTTTCGTTTAGTTTTGCACGTGGTAACATAACAACAACGGCGTGAAGTCTTAACGTTAAATAAGTTTCTTACCCTCATGGCCATAGCTCCATATTCGGCACGCGTAATGTCATCAGTCTGCTCTCCAGTAGAATAGTATAAGCTCCTTGATTACATAATGAATACTAGGCTTACAATATAGCATAAATTCCATTATTTAGGCCAGAGCCAAGACAGAGTTTACATAAATTGAACTGTTGTGTCAGTCAGCTGATACAGCGTGACTGAGCCATTGGATTGAGTCCTCTACTACAGTATCACAATACTTTCATTATATAAATGTATAGGATAATTCCGCATTTTTTTTTAAATCCTAGAAATGGTAGGAAATCAGTCTGGTGCAAGACTTGCTCAAAATACTGAAACTTGTACCCATTTTTCATCTGAGCTCCTTTCAACAGCAACAGCAAGAACAACAACAACAATAACAACAACAGTGTAATGGCGAGGCACACGTGTCATATTTCCTTTGGACCTTAAGTATTACTTGTCAAAATGTGAACAAGAGTAAACAACGTTCTAGAAACAATGACACCTCTGTAGTCTCTGCCCACACTTTAAGCTTCAACATCCGTGGCAGTTTGCTGTGTGGCAGACATGTGAGAGCTACAGCGTAGACATATAATATATGAAATTTTGATTTTGTTATTATTATTTTTTTTCATCATGTGAATCTCGAAAATGTGTCAATCACATTGAAAGTGTTGTTTATTATTATTAAGGTTAAATAAAATGTTCTTTTTTTTTACATTTTCTTTTATTGAAACCATGCACTTTGCCCTGGTATGCAGACCTTGGGGACATCCTGATCTCCAGTGAACAATGACAAATATAACAAACAACAACAACAACAACAACAACAGCAACAACAACAAAGAAACACTAGGAGTAAAACATAACGCCAGCTCGCAAACTACATCATATTCAAATTAACAGGGAAATAAGTGTAACGGAGATTCGGAGACAAATGTAATATACCTGGTACTTTGAATAAAACACCTGTATCATTCGCATCACAGTTGAACTTTCCATGCATCTATCCAAATACAACTTTGAAGAGACTTCCTATGGCATCAGTCAATTCTTTAAAAGTTGCATCCTGTTCAGTAGATGTTAAAAAAAAGACATCCCAAAACAATAATTATTTTCAGTTAAAAGTCGTTTTGTCAAATTATCTTTATACAGAGCAGGGCTGCAAAACAGCTGAGGAGACACCAATGACCAGGTTAGATGTGTAACAGTTTTGGGGTCACAGCTGGATAGCAAAGTCAGGTAGACTAGAAGGTGAACATCTGTAACATACGTTACATGTCATATTTTGTGTAACTTTGGACGCTCGCAAGCTGAGGCCCGCGGTCATTAGAACAAAGGTCAGCCTGATCGAATTTTGCTCTGTACATAATTTTTGGTAGGGGCTATCGCAGCCATGTTACCACAATAGACCAAAAGTCTATTGAGGCCATAAAATGCCCTCATAATTTGATTTATACTAATTATACACAGGCAAATTCTCCCGCGGGGGGGCCGGGGTTTATAAGTAGGTTCTCTGCTCCCACCTGCAGGCGGTGTAAGCCCGCCATCGGTGGGGTGTCTCCCATAGAGTGCCATCCTCGACATTCCAGAAGAGGCATCTCTCCCCTCTCTCCTTGCTCCTGTCTTCTGTCCCGCTTTCTTTCCTCTTTTCTTCTTGACGTGTAAACGTAACTTACCGTATTTGACACAATATAGCTGTAATCGTGCTGATATGTCGTTAAATCCCAACACAATAACAACACAGGCAAGTAACTCTGTTGACTTGTGACCTGTGTTCACCACACACCTTTTTTCGTAACGAGATGAATCTGGCTAAAAATGTTCACCTGGCCCAAACCCAAATAAACTTTCCACATGGCTGCAACAGTCACTCCGTTTTTGTTGTTGTTGTTGGTGGTGTTTTTTTTTTTGTCCACTAATGCAGTGCAAGCTGCATTAGATCAATGAACAATGAGGAAATAGATCAATGACTTGAATCCGTGCTCCCAGTTACACTATATTGTAAACTTATTTTGCATCTTTGTTCACCAACACTTAATTCGCTATGAACTTCGTGTGTAATGCTTATGCGAAAGATAAATAGAACAATTCCCATGAACTAGGATCTAAGCCACCAGTTAAAGACCATTACTAGTTTATTTACTTTGTATCTCTATTCCTTGACACTTTTTACCTAAATTCGCTATGGATTTGATGTGTATTGGATAACAGACGCGGCTCTGGTAGTACCTAGAATTTTAGAGCGGATACATTTATTCGCGTGCAAATTCGCGTGTATGCTTTTGATTCTACAGTGAACTTGCAGTTATAGGTAAAGATTGTATAACAAAAACAGTGACAGGGGGACGCAGTGGCTCTGTGGTTCGGCGTCTGCTTCAGAGGGTGAAAACAGCTCACGTCGGTGAGGTTGCGGATTCTGCACGACTCGCGGGTCCTCTCATCGGGGGATGGAAGGACACGAAGATCGAA
>JBCEWB010233092.1:0-14859 GCA_039654565.1 Peronia peronii
AAATTACTGCCCTTTCCCAGCCAAAGAGGTCTAGCCTATAGCAAACATTGTAAAGAGGAAAAAATCCTTTTACACCTTGTCATTCGAAAGACTAATCGTCAAAAAATTTGATACAATTATAACAATAAGAAGAAAACACTCTCTTTACATCATAATTTAAAAAAAATTTTTCATGGTGTATGTCTCAAGTAAAAGATGTATAGGACTGGAGGGTCGGTGCGTCACATTGGGTCTTTGCGTCACTTACGTCCGCATCATGTCAGACTGTACCAATGTGCACCAAAATTGGCTGAGTTCAATAGCTCTGTGGTCAGAAGGCATATATGCCAATTTTGGTACAAATTGGTACAGTCTGACATGATGCGGACATAAGTGACGCTAAGACCCAACGTGACGCATTGTCCCTTCAAGCCTATAGAAGTGATTTTTTTCCTACTTTACACTGTTTGTCCAATCCCTCTTGTGTTTGGTAGAGGGAAGTAATAGGACTGAGCACAACGATTGCCCATTATTTCTTTCATGGTCGATCATGATTGACAACGTAACCGATCATCATAATCGATTATGACTCCATGACCGATATAACCGGTTATCATGACCGATCATGCACAGGCCTAGAACGAAATCTGAATCTTTCGAAATCAAAATCAAAATGCCGGTTGCGCTTCAACATCCAAACATTTGGTATTAAAGAACGTATGGGACAAAGTGAATTCCGTTGAATCACATTTGCATTGCCTTTCCTCTTGGTTTTCCTTCCAACTTAATTCATCTTACTGGCCCTCATGTAAACTAATACTCGCCTCCAAGGGTAGCCTGCATAGCATCTACTACCAAAGACATGACTTTCGTCCGACATCAACAAACTCTTCCGCTTGGAGAGTCACGAGCTGGCCTTACACATTTTTAGCACAGATGTTAAAAGAGCTCCCATATGTAATATTCGGATAAATATTTTGTGGTATTCAATGTTAATAATAATGATGATAATGATAAGAATTATAACAAAATAACAACAGTAGCGAGAATATTGAGATAGTAATAACTTGTATAGTTTATTATTTTTTTTCTTAGAGTTGCCAGCACTGGTACCATAATAGATTTACCTTAATACTAGTAATGGTGATGCTGATGATGCGAATGAGGTACCAGTAACAATAAGACGATATCGGTTGGATATAATGTCTATGTGCTCTCTTTATGTTGCTTCAGATCGGTACAACTAGTTTAATTAATTAGGCTTATTATAACCCTATCGTTAATACAATCGATGATTGATCTACGTTTACTCACACTTTCCTATGCATAAATAAATTTTTAAAAATCAATAATGAATAAATAAATACAAATAAATAATAAATGAATATAAACTAATTAAAAAAACTCGTTCAATAAATAAATTAAAATTTTGTATTTCCTTCAGCATTTGTTCCACCGCATTTATATTATTTTGTATTTTCAAAATTTCGCTTTTTAATACACTTTTCCCGTTACTGTTTTTTAAATCCCAGCCGTCCTCGGTTTTCACTCGGAAGTTCACATCACTGCTGGAAAACCCGGAAACAGAAGAACCCAGCCCATTTGGAACGTTACCCGTTTTTCTGGTTAAAATCTTCAAAATGGTAAGTGCAGTTCACAGTTAGGCTGTTTTAGTGTGTAATCTATTGAAATACATGTTCTTTTCTTTTGCCTTGAAGCTTTTTTCAAATTTGACGTAGTTATGACCATATAGGCATTTCAAAAGACGAATAAGCTCGAAAGGATCTGACATCTGAAGTGCCATAATTTAATAGGATGGGACAATAAAAAGCAATGATACAAAATGACATGAAAAGTAAAATTGGAATAGGAAAGCATTTGTAGAAACCTCTTGTTAAATTTGAACTGCCGTTGTTTGCCAATGCAATGGAATCATTATTTTGTTAAATTGAAGTCGGCTGAGACCCGACCAAATGACAACACTCCTTCCCATGACTCATCCCGAGTGAATGTCCTACTTTCATTATAATGCCTTTTTATTTTGTTTATTACTGTCATTACCATATAAGGCTTACTATGATACAGCTGTGAGTATCCAGCTGTTTACTGATTCTTTAGTGGTTAGTGGTAACTTTCCTTACCTAGGACGTAATAGCTACTGTAGTCATGGACCATAAAACTATGGAGATGATGTTTACCTATTTTGTAGGACAAGAGATCTACCCTATATCAAGATCTAAATCTAAGCAAACCAAAATTCTGACTTTATAATATTTCATTTTCATTGTGGCCTAAAATTAGGTAGGACTGATCATTAAAAGTTCTTTAGTATTGTGCCAGTATCAATACTTTAATTGAGTCTTTCTTAAATTTCTTCCTATAAAGAATTGACATCAAATCTGAGCTGCTCAGATCTATATTATATATATATTGAACTAAGAATGTGAAATAGATGTGTGAATGTGAACAAGGGGATCCATATATGATCATGTCTTGCAATCACTCAGAATTTTAGGAATAAGACGATGGTGAGCATTGTATTATTGTTAAATCACTAGGTATGTTAATAGAACATGAGTGATGTTGTTGAAATTAATGAGACAGCTTGAATTGGCCATAAATTTTCATGAATGTAATGATACGCAAAGATGTTCAGAATTTGTCGTCAGAATTCTAACAACATGAAATAATCTTAATCATGATCTTTTTAGTTTTGCTGATTTATAACATATTCTACTTGGTCTATGAAAATGTGATTATCTACTGTATGAATTGTCATTATATGTTATCCAAATACATTCAATTCATTGTTTCAGTCTAAGCACACAGAAGACGATATTGCTTATTTTGAGGAGACATTCACCCTTTTTGACACTCGAGGTGATGGTAAAATAGCAGCTAGTCAGCTAGGAGATGTTCTCAGGGCCCTCAATCAGAATCCCACAGAACAGGAAATCAGAAAATGTGGCTACTCTCAAAACCCAGGTATCCTCCAGCGTATATTTTATTTATCAGTGGTATTCCTGCACAATTATAAAGCAGACTGTTTATTATTACACTCTAGCAGACCTGTCTACCCTCCTGTGTTAAGACCTGCCTACCCTCCTGTGTTATGCAGGATCTTCCCGCATTTCGACACAGCATCTTGCCTTCCTGCACCATGAACAGAAATCCCCATATTCGAACAACTCTGACATTTCAAATTAATTTTTTTCCTATCTCAGATAGTGTTGTCATTCTGAATGTGGGTGGAGAAAATTGTATTTTCACATGCTTTGCTTTGAGCAGTAGTCTTGCTTGCCACAGTTGCCAAAGCCAGTATCTGTAGGCCAATAATACATGATGTAGCCTAGTCCGTATTTATAGTGTTATACCTGGCCGTCCTGGCCACATGCTTAGTGGTTGCTCACGTGCGCCGCTCATTCATGATCCAATCATCGCTTGGCCCACATTTGTTCTTATCATTTCCCTTAAATCTTTGAGTAACTGCGCTGTTCCGCCCTGCCTCTCGTTTTATATTTTTACTTACAGTGAGCTTGTTGCCAACTGTGATGTAAGGTTATTACTCTTGATGTAAATCCATCCCAGCACCATTCATATTCACATCTGGTCTGATACTGACGACCTTCTTAGCTTTCAAATATTTACATCATCAGTGTCGCGGACAGAAGACAGTGGGCTACCCCATAATTTGCATCTTCATGTAGGCCTACGTGGTCTTTTCTGCTTACTTTACATAAGAGGGGTGATGAAAAAAAAAAAACATCACTGCTAGGTTTTAACCGCTTCACTGCTAAGCATTAGAGATGCTGTCAGTTTTCTTCTTTCCATCCACTGCTAACCCCCATTGGCACTCAGTCTCACCAATTGTATATGAGCTAGCCGGCACCTGTCCTCTACTTCCCACAGGCAATCAGAACCTCAACGATCTGTTATTCAGTTTTTCTGATAATTATATGAAGAACGAGATAACATGTATTTTGGGCTCACATCACTAGGTTATCTGCCAATTATCAGTTGTGGCATCTCTATCAAAATGTATTTGGCATATAGATGTGAAACACAAGTAAGTGGTCAGAGCTTTGGATCAAAAGGAAAGAAGGGGTGCTGGGTGGCTGGCTAACTGCGGACCAGCTTGTATGCCTCCCCCTCCCCTCTCCTCCTGTCTTTGGTGATCAGTCAGATTAGCAATAAAGCAAGTAATGCTACAAGGCTGAATGATTGCCTTAAAAATGAAAAGAGACTGCACAGAAGAACAGAAATTTGTGCATTGTATCTTCCAAATTTTTAGAATGGTGCAGAATGCACTAGATCTATGCTTGACAAAACTAAAACTGCCCACTACATTATAAATCTGAACAGAATGTTAAAAATACAGATCTACATGTGTAATATTTATATCCATTGGAACTTCAGTTAAGTTCTTAAATGGATGTTTTATTGGTTTATTATTTAGTACATAGTAATTTTAATTCTAGGGAGGAACTGCGAATCAGCAAATTTCCCTCCTTTTTCGTGATTTTCCCAGGATCCCCTCCTTTTTGAATCAGATATCCCCCTTTCACTGTTTTAAGGATAGGCAGGTCTGCCCTAGGCATATTTTGTCCTATAAAATCTTCATTCATCAGTTGTATTGCAACATATATCTAGGTAAACTATTTACTTCCTGTGTAGTATTTTCATAATATTTTTACATGGTAGTAGGAATAAATTATGCTACAGTTTAAAATGAGATTTTGAGTTAGATATCATATTATTATGATTTACAGAGCGATATCTCACTTATCCCATAAAGGGTTAAAAAATTTTCCTCCCCTTTTTTTCCCTATCAAATTATGTCAGATTTTGATTTTTTGTTTTGTGTTCCTGTAGTAAATATTGGAATTGAGTTGCGATGATATTATTGCCAACATGCTTTTCTTATTTCGCCATGTGGTGAAATTATTTTTAATTCATGAATTTTCATTTTATCTTTTTTACCAGTAGTTTTGCTTTTTTTATTTTTGATTAAACATGACCAACCTGGTGGTGATTTTTGTTAAGGGTAGGAATCGATTGATATTGAGAAAGTGAAATAAGGAAATACAAGCAAATGACATCAGATTATTACTAGTTTGAACTGAATATTGTTTAAACCTTTTTCAAATAATCTTTAGTTTTTGATACATTTGAATATGATATACCTTTAATGTTTTCAATTTATTCTGTCAATTGTTGGTGTGAGCGAGGGATGCACAAGGTGTATGTTATTGTTATCATTGATTTTTATGCTAATCATCTTTGTTCTCAGATGCACGCATTTCTTTCGAAACATTTTACCCAATCCTGCAAACCATCAGCAAAAATCGTCCCCTGCCTTCCATGGAAGACTTCATTGAAGGATTCAGAGTTTTTGACAAGGATCAGAATGGCACCATTGCCAGTGCCGAACTGCGACATATTTTGACGTCCTTAGGTAATTATAATTCTTGATTATGAATGACTTAACTGTACATTCGTCATGAAATGAAGGCCAAAATATTAAAAAATGGCAGGAAATGAATGTATAATTATGGCTTGTATTTGTGATTGAAAGAGAGATAGATGCTTGTGGTGGATTTGTTTTGTAGTGGAGTGGTGGTTTCTGCGTGGGTATGTGTGTACTGAACTTTTCTGCAGGATAGTGCTTTGGGGCTAGCTAAAAATGAGGCACAAAATATAAAAAGTACAAATACTAGTTTAAAATTGCATGCAAAGAAATTGCAGTGAAGCGCTTTCCATAAAAAATGTAATTTGTACTTGACATTGTTTGATTTACAAGTAGTAATGCTCTTACTTCTGGAAGATTCCATGCACCCACTTAATAATCAATTGAAATACTCCAAAAGAATTAGCCATTTGTTACATACAAAAACTAACCATGAGCATTACAGAAATTCATTTCTGCCATCAGCAGTACCCTTATCAACCTGAGGCATTGTTACGTGACTCTGCCTTGTTCTAATGCTTTGAGGGATACTTTTGTCTGTAATGTGAATGTGTCTTACATAATTGCATTTTTTGTATATATTGTATCTCATCAACTGTGAATGGAATTTCCTTTTGAAAACAAACAAAGTTTATCTTATCTTATTTTATTTTATCTTGGTTTATGTTATCTTATTTCTGATGAAGCAGTGTACCCAAGCCATCCAGAGGACCATGCACAAACTGAAAAGCCAAACCCCTTTTCTCTTTTAATTTTGTTGGTAGTTTTTATAATTTTATTTTTTGTATTTTTTTTTTTTGTATTTTTTTTTTTTTTTTTTTTTTGTGTATGAAAGTATTTTTTAACAAATGCCTATTTTTTTGACAAAGGAAAGCAAAATCTTCATTTTATGGCAGAGAAAAAGCATGACTTTGTGATAGTTTCAGTATTACATACCTGATGCCCATCATAACTTTTCAGGAGAGAAATTGACAGAGGATGAAGTAGATCAGTTGATTGTTGGTCTGGAAGACAGTCAAGGAAATATTCAGTATGAAGGTAGGCTTATTTCTATGTTGGATTCATTTACTGTATTTCCTATTTGTGGCACTGAGTCATTTTTACAGTCAGTCAAATTAATTCCCTTAGTGAGACATATGGGGTACAAAACGAGCATTGTGAAGAAGAAGAAAAAATTGCTTTTGTACCTTTTGCTTGAAGCATGCATGAGGCAAAAAAAAGTGGAAAAATTATCATGATAAGACATAAAGACTTTTAACACAACATGATTTTTTTTAGAATGTTATATGAACTACCTTTGGATAAAAAGAGCAGTAGTGATTTTTTTTCTGCTTGACAATACTCATTTTGTGCTGCATGTGCCCAGCAAAGGAAAGTAATATGAATGACTGAAAAATGTCATATAAGTCTCATTAGAAAAACTAGCCTGTTGGTCTTCACCAGTGCATCTTGTAACTTGGTAACTTGCAATAAAGTGAATTTATGAAAAGAAAATCAATCTATCAGTAAAGCTTTGGTAAAGAACTCTTGGGAATATCCAAGAAATTATTTGTCATTAGTTGAGTTCTGTGGTTAACATTTCTGTTGAGACTATCAGTAAAATTTAAATCTTTTAATGACAAGAAATGGTTATATACTGAATCGAATGACATATCATCAAGGATGACCACCGTTTGAGTTACATGTATTTTTTTTAGTTATTTCTTCTCATGTTATATGATTTTTTATGATTGATCTCATACATGATTTGTTATGATTGATCTCAAAAACACTGCTGTCTGTCAACAAAGAATTGAAAGCAGCAAATAAGGTCCAGTTGGTCTTGGTAGGCCTTTCAACCTCGTGAGGGTGATTTTTTTTTATCTTGTGACCAGTTCAGTTGAAATACTCATAATAAATAGATTGTAGGAAATGATAATTATAAACAGAAATTGACAATTATAATAGAAATACAACATTTTGATGCATGTTAGCTTGGAGTCTAATCCTCTGAGTGAAACTGTAATAACACTGGAACTGATATGCACTGTTTATTTTCCGATAAGATGCTGATGTTTAAATCCTTTATGTCCTTTCTGAAAAAATGTGAATCAGACTTTGTTCCTCTGTCAGATCTCAGCACAGTACCGATGCCATTGAGTTCGTTTGCTTTGCTTGTGAAGGCAGAATTAATGCTCACTCTCACTGTTCCATACATTTTACCTTATACGTTTTATACAAATTTTGTAACCAAAAGAAACCACTTTAAAATAATGTGCTAAGACATCAAAGCTGTGAACACTGCCTCAGTCTTTTGAGGATGGCTTGTTTCGATAACGAATCTTGTTTTATACATATTTTTAAAAAAAATAGATATCAGTTGAGCAAGACAATAAAAGAAAAAATAGCAGGCAAGACAGCTAAAAACATATCATTTCTGTGTTTCCCTTCTTTTGTTTTGTCTAACTGTAGTGATGTTTTTAATTTTTCTCTTACAGATTTCATCAAGTCTGTCATGAATGGATAACCAGGCTGCCTTATCTGGCCACAAGTTGCACAGGGGACCCAAAGATGTAGTGTTGACTTGTAAAGCAGTTGTGCTGTGTAGCTCCTGTGCTGACATGGGTAGCTGAAACTGATAGGGGGGACTCGCTCAGAGCAATTCCAGCGAAATGGAATTTGTAAATAAAAACAAATGCCTTACATTTTTAAAAGGATGAAATCAAGCATTGGACTGAACTGAGAAAAATAATTCCAGCAAACGGAAATTGTAAAGAAAAATGCCTCACATTTTTAAATGAATGACTTCAAATATTGAAATAAATGAATATGACAAAAACAAATCTAGAAGGAAAAAAATGAAGGATTTATTCAAGTATTTGTTTTTTGCTGTCTTCCCATTATCAAGTGTGGTTACAAACATTCCTAAATCAGACTGGGAATCAATGATACAGAAAAATTGTCTTCATTTGGAAGAGATGTTTAAAACTTTACTAATCAAATGCATTGAAGGACCCTGCAGTGTCGTTTCAGTTACTCAACTTAAGTTGACACTATAATATTCACTCATATTAACACAAATATTCTAATGAATATGCATATTTTTGCAGCTGTATGCTTCTGTTTATTTCCATTACTATTTTTTCTTTTTTATTAGTGATTTATATCTACAATTTTCATACTATTTGTGCTGAATATTCTACAAATGTTAACGATATTAATTTGTGTTGTTCTAATTAACAAGAGCGAAAACCCATTACTGTTGATGAACTTGACTGATGTAAAGGCTGCCCAAGGTGACAGTTGTCATTGTGTTTCACGGGTCAGCAACAGTTTAAAAGAAAAAAAAGAAAACTATTTGATTTTTCCTTCTGCATCAACATTGAATTTCCTGTGCCCTTGTTTGGTGCTTTCTCATCTTTAGCTTCCTCAGCTTGTGGAAAAGGGGGACAACTTGAGTTGCCTTTGCTGTGCATGTCATTGATATAGTGAGGAATAAAATGTGAGCCATAAGTTTACATCGTTTTACTTTCATGGGTTTAAGAAAATGTGTTCATTCCATATAAAGTAATAACTCATTCATTTGAATAGGACATATCATTTTCTGTCTTCAACAGATTTAAATTGTAGAGCAGAGTTGATGAACGCAATCTTTTGCATTTCAACTCTGCATTTTGCTTTTCTCTTTCCGCTTTTTTATTTTCAAATCAAATTTCACTGCCCAACAAATTTGTTACTGTAGGGACCAACATAGTTTGGAGGTCAGAGAACTTGCGATGATTTTAACCTTCATTTTCTTAATTTAAACTGTGCAGCCTGAAACTCTTTATATTTCCCGTAAAAGGCAGTGCTCATCTTTATATCATTGTAACATAAAGTCTATCCCTGTGATAGAATGGCAGTGATCTCGACTTGAAAAGTTGTACATGAAGTCATTTTTAATGGCGTCTCAAAGAGCTTAGAAACAATACTGGTTCTTAAGTTTTTGATCTTGTTTAAAAAAGGAAAAGAAAGACCATGTGGCTGCAATGTTGACAAAAATGTTTGTGTCACTGTTTGTTGGCTGTGTCATCCAGGCTTTGTTGCAGTGTGTTCTTATATAAGGCTGTGTTTAAAGAAGTCTGTCTAACTGTTGAGCCATCTTTTTTTAAAGATCTGGTGTAAATTAATGAGAACAGCTACCAGCTGACAATGAACATGTTCATGAAATTTCTGTA
This sequence comes from Peronia peronii, assembly GCA_039654565.1. Classification (NCBI taxonomy): domain Eukaryota; kingdom Metazoa; phylum Mollusca; class Gastropoda; order Systellommatophora; family Onchidiidae; genus Peronia; species Peronia peronii. The sequence goes on from JBCEWB010233092.1 coordinate 9,643, forward strand.
TGCAAAACTAGGTTTCTGAAATAAAATGCTTCATCTTATGAACCGGAAAAAGATTTGTGCATGTGTTGATAGAACCTCTATTGTGTTCATTCGTGAAGTTGTGCTGAAGTTTATGTTTTGTTCTTTATTAAAATTTCAGTTTGTAATATTCATTCAAGCCAGCTGAAATGAGTGAAAATCTGTTTCTGACCATTCCATTAAGTTTTGTACAGTACATATAGATAACATTTATATATCAAAATATGGCAAGTTTTGTATGCCTTGAACAGATTTCGCTAGAGGAATGTGGCAAACTGTAAAACAGCGCATTGACATATGAAATCAATTCATTTCATTCCATTTATTTGTAGCTTCAAATCATTTTTCTCTCTGCCATTAAAACATTTATAAATGATTGCAACTCAGTTAGGAATCAAACAATTGAAAAATGCAAGTTCTGCACCACAACTACAAAGTACTGCACTTCAAATACCCATTACAAACAATCAATTACAAGTTGGATATAAAACATCAATAACAATTTTATATTTTATTAGAGCATTCATGTGGGGAATTTCATCATACAAAGTACATGTACATGAATCACACTATACTTAAATACAAACACGAAAGACTTAGGGTTTGAAAGTTATTTAAATCATGTGATTACATGACAGTTGAATGTATAATTCTAACTAATTGATCACCTTTCCTTTTTCCTATAATAACTTCTAGGTGCTATCATTTGTGCATATTACAGATACACTACTCATGCGGAGTCATGACCATAATAAAGACTAAGAGACGGGATGATTTACTGCTGGCCTTTCATTTTTCTCTCATGTCCTATAATTTTAAAATCCCTAAAAGTAGATCTTGCTAATTCTCGTATAGATAAACTTTAGCTTTTCAATATGGCAAAATGTAAGTTTTCAGCATACATTTTTTAGTCTTAACCACTTTTCACAGAAAATCATACACATATGAATAGATCTGTTACTCTCTAAAAAACACAAACTGTAGTTCATGGCATATAGCCTGAACATACATATCTTACATTAAAAAACCATCACAGCATTCAACGAAAGGCTAGTTTACACATGCATCGCTTTAAAAGTCATGAAATTCTTAGATTCATATTACTATCTTGCAGATGGTAATATTATGTTATTTCATTTATAACTAAATAAAAATGTTAATGATTAGATTGGCACTCATGCACCAGAATCAAATTTAAACCCAAACCTATATCAGGCTGAAAGCCTTGTACTTATTTTTTAATGTTGCATTTAATTAGCACAATGTGGATTTCAAATCACATTAATTTAATATCAATAAAATTATTCACTTTGTAGGGAGGAATGTCATGTTCAATCTGATGTATACAAGAACAAGCCTCCCATGAAAACAACATCTATATAACATCAAAATGTTTATAAAAGTAAAAATCTGAGGACCTGAATTTATCGCTGTGTTCATTATTGGGTCGCAGTTTTATCATAACCCAATACACAGATTAGGAATGTTTTAAAAATATATTAGCATCATGTAACAAACATGATAATTTAAGTTATTCACGACAAGTCAGAATCAAATCTGATATATAATATGAGTAATGTTGTAATAGGTACAACAGTTATTTTATCAAACACACCAAAAGGAAGCAGACAATAACATGAAGAAACATGGATACAATAATCATTGAAATAAATATTAATATATGTACCATCATAATATTACCATAATATTGTTGATATCATCCTGGTATCAACGGTCAAGATTCTGAAAACTGGACCTTATCATCACCTTTTTGACTAGTGAAGGCAGCATTGTCAAAGCCTACGCCTTGCTCCTGCAGCTGCTGTCTGCCCGGTGTCTGGCACTGCAGGTAGCGGGTCATCAGAACACTGACCACCACTATCAGGACCAGGAAAGCCACTGAGCCCACAGCAATACCGGCAATAGTTCCTGTTCCCAAACCTGGAGAGAGAAAAATACATGTCACAAGAGGCAAATCATGACATGCATTCCACAGTGGTCAATCTGATCATCTTTTATTATTATCATTACTATTATTATAATTACCATTACATTACTATTGTTGACGTTGTAATAAGAAAGGGAAAACACATATACACATATTTAAAAAATTTTGTTGTTGTTGCAAATCCATTTTGGGCTTTCTGATTATAATTAACTTACATAGTTACGTTACGTTCTATAATACGTCTTTCAACCTCCTGATGGAGATTATCTCGATGGGGTTTTGTTTAAAACAAACAACAACAGGACAAAATCTGAATGAAATTAAAAGTGTAAGGAAATGTTACCTTGTATTTCTATTATTTTTTTTCCTCCTGTAAATATCATTTGGAATAAAATGAAAGACAAGTGATCCCGCCCTCTTCTTCACACTCAGTCCCTATAGCAGATAAAGGGAAGTATGCCCAACTAGGCAGGTGGAAAACAATCTCCATTACTTTGGCAATTATTTCGATTCTCTCAACTATTCATACAGTGTTTTATTCGTTACATAAGTGTTAGTTTAAATGAAACTGTGAAAACAACTTCTTTTTTTTTAAGTAAAAGCTTGAATCAGCTTGAATCCTTGTGAACAACACATGCAAATTGTGCTTGACAAGTCCTATTACTTCCCTTTGCCAGAGACAAAAAGTCTTAATAAAGAGTGTAAAGAAAAAAAATTTTTTTTTCTTTCTTGTCACTTGAAAGCTTGATCAGACACACACACCCACACACACATAGAACCGTAAAATTATTGCAATGAAATAAAAACATTTTCCTTGCCACATGAATTTTTCGGAATTTGTCAGGACAATGTACATTTCAGACAGTTTCAAGCAAAGAGCACAAAAGCAATTTTTTTCCTCCTTGGCTGAAAAGTGTTCATCCAAATCATAAAAACAATGCATACTTTTGTAGATCTTGTTTCAGACAACCTGGGTTTTGGATTTTCAATATAGATGAATAGTGAAGTTTTAAAATGTATCTCCTCCGTCAAACTTCGATGTATCACTTTGAAAATATGTGCCCAGGTTGTCTGAAACAAGATCTACAAAAGTATGCATTGTTTTTATGATTTGGATGAACACTTTTTTTTAAACAGAATTTTCAATGTTGCCTGATTCGGAAAGTGATAATTTGCAGATTTTTTCGGACTTCATCCACTGTATCTTCAAATCTATGGAACACATCCTAATTTCCATGCATATTTTTGTTTGTTATTGTTGCAATACTGGATGCATGTTTATGGACTCTTTTTGCCCCCCTGCTGTCTTTTGATGGTCAGTTTTGACCATAGATACTGTTTTCAGCTGAAACTAAAGCTAGATTTGTGAAGAAAAGTGGACAAAATGTTTGAATAACAGAAAATCCCAGATTCAATATTTTGATCGATTTTCCGACTTTTCAGGTGCCGCCCCTCCCCTTAAATAGTATATACAGAATGTCTTTTGCCAAGGGAGGTAATCTGGCTGAACTGGGAAAAAAAACAAAAAAAAACCCATTTGTTATTCAATGATGAGATTATATAGGTCTATAGCAAAGCAAAATATTAGCAGTCTTCAAAATATGTCAGAAAGCCAGAGATGTACTGGAGCGTGTCTAAATATAAGATAGTAAAGTAACAAATTTATGTATTACTATTATTTCGGATCTGGACCTACCTGAGTTATTCTGTGGCGTCTCTGCTTTGTGTTGGCCAGGTGTGCCTACAGTTCCTGGTGTGGTTTGATCAGCTGAACTTGGTATTGTTAGAGGGACATTGGTGGCCCCTTCTGTACGGTACATACAAAAACCATCATGAATAGGACCACGAAACCTTTGGCAGCCAGAACTTTTTGATTATTCTTTCCAATTTTGAGAAATGAAACACTTGTCAATAATAATTATTATACGGCTCCAGTTTGGTTCATGGAAAATCCAATGATTACATTGAAGTTAGATACTGAACCAACATACCAATGCGATTAATTTTAACACAGGAAAAACAATAGAATAAATTAAAGTTTTGAACTTTAAGGCGAGGGCTAATTTTGAATGCGATGGTCAGGGGCCGTTTCCATGTGGCCAAACAAAATCTAATGCATGCAATAGGCTACTCATACATTACAATCAAATCACAGTAGTTAAAAAAAAATGAGTTATATTTCATTATGACAAAAAGTTAAATCACGAATATTTTCCTATATTTCTTTATTGAGAAAGGATTAAGCAAGTGACATTTAGTCACAATAATTATAGACTTTGTAGGTCTACTACACATACATGTACATGTGCATACATAATGTGACAAAAGTGCCAGTAAGAATCAATATTTACATTTTTTTTTCAGCACTTCTTCAAAAATTTATGTAAGTTGGCAAATTTCCATTCTTAAATCAGATTTACAATCCTGATTAGATCTATATGGCACAATAAAAGATGATTATAGTGAATAAAAAATGATTATAGTGAATGTCATTCTGTAGGTCACATTATATTGCCTGCCATCTGCTATGTCACACCAATGAATGGGGCATTCGAGGTCGGTGACATGACCTTGGGAGTGTCACTCACACGCTGATTTGTGTATAAACTCTGCGCATGACCGGCAACTCTTGACCAATGATGAGCATTGATGTCCACACCACATAAACATACACATGTGTGAGCGATGTTCCCTTTGTCATGTGACTGACCTTGAAATATTTCATTCTCTTTGGCGAACATCTCCAGTTACTTCCAAAGACCTGCCAAATGGTATATGAGAGTGGTACAAAGACTGTGATCCCTTGTCCATTGTTTACATCATCAAATTCAACATTTTTTGAATTGATATATTTCTTCCCTCTTACAGGAGGTTTTTAGTTTATCTTTTATTTTTTTTTTTGTATCTTTTGTCATATTGTCAATTATTTGATTCAAGATACACAGAAAACAAATTTTATAATTTCTGTAAAGTGCTAATTTTAATGTAAACAATGGACAAAGGATCATGATCTTCTGTCACAGTCTCACAGACTACAGCAGTGAAAATTCAGGCTCACATAAACAATAAACAACAAAGCAAGAACTTGTTGTGTGTCTACTGGACTACTGGACTATACATGCAACTGCGATGTCGGCTTGGCAGTTTGAACTTTCGCTGATCAGATGCTCATCGAGTTGTTTGTTAAGTTTTGCCTAACCTACGACAATGTGAATAGATATTTTTAAAGAGCCATCAGCTACTTTTCTTTT
>JBCEWB010233201.1:0-23773 GCA_039654565.1 Peronia peronii
CATATCGGATTATAACAGTTCATCTACTAGATTGTTGTATTACAATTACCCGCCTGCGACCTGTCGTCTGTTTTGTTTAGTGTATATTTTCTGTGTACTGTACATTCTATTTGTTGTTTTCTCCCTCCCTGCCTCTGTTAGTCTAATTGCCCCGTGATTACTGTAGGTACTAACCTCTCTCTCTCTCTCTTTCTCTCTCTCTCTCTCCACACCAAGCTGCTAGGTTACGGTGCTGCTGGTGAGACCAAATCATTAATCAGGTCAGATCCAGACATTAATCATTGAAAGAGTAGAAGCTGAGCTTTGAATAGGACAAAGTCGTTCCTCACATCAACGTTTGTGAAATGTATCGATAACCAATCCAGGTCATCAAACTCGGTGTATATTGGAGCAGCTGTGTCCAGCTCCTCTCGTGTCCCACATCAATTGCTTTAGACCCCCGAGCTTTTAGCTGAGCTTATCAGTTAACCAATAGTGACGTCGGGATCATTTTCCTTTGAGGGGGACGAATAAAGTATTGGCAGCTTCGTTCGTCTCTTCTATGTGACATATATATATGTATCAGCGAGGACACTTCCTTTTCTTTTTCTTCTACTTATATTACGGCTGTCTCAATCCTAGCCCTAGCCGCTTGTGAAAATCCGTATCAGTCAATAAGATCTTCACCTCCTTCTTGACTTCTGGTGACGCCGTAGGGACAATTTTGAAAATAAGGCCACTAACTTTTTCCACCCTCCATTGCTATCTGAGAATCCTCAAATATCATTCCTGTCAGTTCCCGATCCCCGATGTTGTCTTCCCCATTTCTTCATTTGTCTTCTTCATTTGCAGTTGCCTCTGACTGTGCCTTGTAAGGCGGTTTTTCCAAGGGCTGATGATCAAACACATAACCGTACTTTCTTGATTTTCGTTTTTCACTGTACTGAGGACATTTCGTGTGCGTGTGCGTGTGTATGTGTGTGTGTGTGTATGTGTTCCTGCTTAGCTCCCTGGATCCCCATTTAACCCCCCCCCCCTTTTTTTTTTTTTTGCTACATCGTCGCCATAGTCTATGCCAAGGACTATTCTTTAGCATCTAACTTCGATGGCAAGGATCCTTCTTTGTATGTAAGCCTGCGTTCAGCAAGATCTATCTAATCGTAAATCATAATGTAACCCAACAACTTGTTTTATTTCACTGACGTCGGGTTGTTTGAATGAGTAGTGTGGTATAACGTGCTGTTGGATCATATTGATGTCAGGCTGCAGTTTGACTCAAGCTACAGGCGGTAAACCCTACACCTAACTGGCTTACAACTTATTACTCGCTGTAGAAATATGAGCTAAAGTCAAGTGGATCGTCACAGCCCCTCCCTATAGTAATTATTCATTGGTGGAGTGATATCCCGCCCCGAAGGCCTTCACCTCCACTCAACACCGACTAAATTTATCGGCATTCTTAAAAATACCAGTAACTGTTTTCTTTCTTTTCTTCGCCCCATTCCTTCCCTCCTTCCTCCCTTCCTTCCTTCTTTCCTTCTATTCCTTCCTTTCTCCCTTCCTTCCTTCCTTCCTTCGTTTATTCCTCTCCTCCGCGTTCCTGCCTTATTTCATTCAGTTATATATTTTATTATATTGTGCACACTATCAGTTTTTATTTACACTTCAGTCAGTTGTGGGCACTATCCGTTCATAGAAACACCCCAATTTTCTACCGGCACGACGACTGTAGTGCCATTTCATTGGTCAGCGCAGTCTCAATAGTTTGAGGATGAACTAGCCTCTAAATGCAAGAAACTAAGTTCTTGTGACAAATCAATCAGGGTCAGCGTCGCTTGTCCCATCCACTAGTTTTAGAAAAGCTAAAATTTTTATTGCAATAAATTTTTAAATGTTGAACGTGACTCAACATCGTGTTTGTAAGCTAAATCCCTCTCGAGTTTACCCCGGGTTCAATCTTGCCTGAGTTATTATCTATTACTTGGGCTTCTACATGCTACTTGTTCTAACAACACCCATTCCGATCCATCCTCCTCCTCCCCCCCCCTCCCCGCCACCCCTGGTCAAAGGGGCTATAGAAAACTAGAGCCAGAATTCGCTGACACCATGCCTGAACAGTTGAAACACCCGCCCATCATTTTATGTGGGGCAAAATGCTTCTTCAAAGTACTGCAGAAAGTAGTTTTGTAAGCGGACGCATGTTAGACTATGAGCTCGTATACTTGCATGCTTCTTGTATGACACGTGTGTAATGTTCTCTAATTTTTTGTTAATGACTTCATTATGTATCGACCGGAGACTGACTAAGTGGTCTCTAGGTTAGAATAAATGTTACCCCACCCGGCCTCTTCTTCATATACAGGTGTAATTTCTTCCATGATGATTTGTCACTCAGTCTTGCGATATTTACTTTTTCTTACTGCATGCTGTCCTCTGATGAAGGGAATGATGTCACTGGAAACAATGAGGCTAGTTAGTAGATTATAGTGACGTTATCAAAATAGTTCCACAGAATGTTGTTATATAGAGGCAGAGATTTTACATGTAACTGTACATGTATACATAGGCCTGTACACTCACACGTATGTTGAACATCTGCTTAACCTTAGAATTCTCTGATTTGTGCCAGAAACAACAGCAACAACAACAAAAACAAACACATACACACGCTCTTTTGAAAGTTTATCGTCCATAGTGAGATCTATATCTATATATACTGTACAAAAAGTGAGTTCAGAATAAAACGAAAGTCTGTTATTGTTTTTTATTATTGATTATTATTATTAATCACATTTTGTTTGTTTGTTTGTTTGTTAGCAGTAGGCCTACATGCAGAATCTTCTCGGTCAAACAAGATGACAGCCATGCACATATGCGAAATACGAAGCCTGCACATAGTAGGCTATTATCATTATTTTTCTTTCAGTTGTACTCTTGTCTGACTTCAGAAGTATTTAGATCAAGGTCTAGGTCTGGATGTAGTGCTTCGACGCCTGCATTTTTTTTTTTCAGACACTTTCTGTGATGAAAAAAGAATAAACACTAAAATATTTTTTTAAGAAATATGCTCGACTCAGGAATAGTTATAAGTAAGAACTTTGCTAACTATAAAATATTTGCGTGCTTTCAGAGCTGAGATATTTAAAGATTAGTAGCGCGATTTGACTCAGGTCGGATCGGAGTAAACAAGTATAATCATGCGCTTGCCTCACGAAGCCTGCATTCTATCGGGCACACTGAGCCAGTGCGCCGAAAATCGCGAGTTCTGATTCTAGTTGCATATATCCTCTTTGATTTTCCCCACTCAAGTACACGTTTCGACCTCTTTCTTTTGATTTGATCATTTTAGTAGACTATTAATTGTTTCGACAAAACTGAGTGCTACGCCTAACTACCGTCAGTGTCATTTTGCAAATTACGTTTTTGTATGTTTTCAGGTGAGCGGACTGGATTGTTGACATTGTTACTTCCGTATTCAAGAGCCATAACTCTAGATTCAACATGGCGAGCAAAAGTTTTGGATATGAGCAGACACTGGTAATTTTCTGCTTTTCTCTTTATTATGGTATTGATTGTGTATCTTTTCATCATGTGAGAATGGGCGAGAAGTGCACTGTATCTGATCAGTATGAATAATTCTTGTCTTCCAGGACACTGTTTAATTTCGGAATACATAATTGGTAGATCTAGATTCTAGTTTATGCTTTCATTCATTGCCATAGTGCCCATAGTCATAGCATTCATCATTAGAATTTAGACTAAAATTTAGATCAAGATTAGTATAAAATTAATGATTTATGTTGTTATTATACATGTTAAATCTAGTTCTAGATCTGGATCTAGGTCTAGTTAAATAAACATTGATCAAAGACCAACACAAAAAACATGCTCTTAGATGTTCAGATCTAGAAATCTAGATCTAGATCATAACCTCTCTTAATCGGGCACTGTGAGTTCAAACTAATCAAACGGTGTTGTTTTTTTAAATGCTCATGGTCATGAGCCATGGTTCAGTTTTACTTGGATGCATTAATTGCTCACTTTGCCATTTATACCACGCATATATGTGAGTGTGGCAATCAAGACCTAAGTTTAGAAGAAGCATACGTGATCTAGAATTTAACAGACATAGAGTACCACACTCATAGAATATCCTTTCAAATTTAGACACAATAATTAGATCAAGATTTGTTGTGTTTCCTATCACTGAATTCAAGAAAACAAGAACGAAAGATTAATCCATAAAACCATACAATTCTAAGTACAACCTTTGTCGTTGTCCAGCATAATGGTATTCAATTTATTCGTTTTACACTTGTGTAAACACCTTAGTCTCATTACTCACGTCCCATCATGCCTTGGGTTTGTATAGTCTGTGACAAAATTAGGGAAAAGTGGAAAATCTTATAATTTAAAAAAAAAAAATTGTTTTAATACATAAAGACTTCTCTTCTGTTGGCTATCCTCCTCATGTTTTCTTTGTTGTATGGCATTGCGGAAAGAATCAAAATTAGGTTTCATATCTTGAGTGAAATTCATATATAAATTGACTACTAATAGTTTCAAACTTACTTTAAAGTAAAGTCACCAGTGGCAGTATGGGAATATCAAATCACAATTCACTGAGCTTTGTATAAATGTACTCTCTATATTCTGTGTGTTGTGTGTGTGTGTGTGTGGGGGGGGGTTATGAATGAATCTTAGATGAAGTCTGGAGTTTCACTTTAAGCATGCTATAGGCAAATTCCTAAACCTAATGCAGTCCTCTTTTTGATCATGGTATATTCCCACTTCTTCAGTCTGACTAAATTCTGCCAGCTGAGAAACAGTTGCAGCGGGAGAGTCTGTATTTTCATATCATTGCTACTACTACTACTGTTCAAGTCTAAAATTCCTGGTTGTGCCGAAGTTTCATGATGGTTGTTCATGGAATAGAATTTTGAAGTTAAGAATTTCAGACTGTTTTATAATTAATGTAATCTCCTTTGCTATGGTGAGAAAGGAAGACATTACAATTGCAGTCAGCTGTGAGTGAATACAGTAGTGCTATTTTTATCTTTGTAGGTGGAATAAGTTCAAATTTTTAATATTGTTTTAAAAGATCAGAGAAAAACGTCTAAAAATGATTTCATGATTTGTTTTTCAAACAGTCATATTGATATAGATTCCCACATAATTGATTCTTTTCCTTGACATACATATAATGATCGTGCGATGAGATTGGGTGTCATTACTAATCATTACTATGAGTATCTGATATCATTGACTGATTCACCTCGACATCATCATAAGTTTTGTAACAAACCAGTGTTCAGACCCAGATGGTCTTGCAAATATTCAGTGTCATTTATGTTTTCAGATAGAGATTTACTGTTGTTGCTGGTTATTTGTAGTCACAACAGAAATGCGCAGGATGGATGTTGTATTTTACTATGGACTGACTGATATTCTGTCTCTCTCTCTCTTTTTTTTTTAAAAATTAATTATTAAATGCATTGTTAAAGTAATTAAGGATATATATGTATTAATTATTAAATCCTTAAATTGACAGTGTTTCTATTGGAAAATGCATGATTTCATAATTGTGTTCTTTTGATGCTTTCAAAACTTTCATTTATAAAATAATGTGTTTACTATTTGATTTCAGCTCTATGGCAAATACACACAAGAACTGAGCTCGTTTGCTAAATTCCAAGCTGCTAGAGAAGCAAAAGAAGGTGACGAAGAGGATGGAATAAAGGAAAAGAAGTCACATAAATTTGATGTTATTTGGAATTTCTTGAGTAAGTGCACTATCTTTGTTTTATTAAAATTAAGATATCCTTGGCATTTTTCTGTTCGAGACCTGCTGCAAATTATGTTTGTTAAAAAATTATTTTTGGTCTGTGGTCACTTTAGTTCAAATGAGTGTATACTAATTACTATATACACATAAACTTCCAGATAATTTTATGAATGTAAAATTTATCTGTTTATTTTTTAATAATCTTAGCAAGAATGTCTAGCTTTGTTCATGTGTTTAAATTTCTCTAAACTTTTTGGGTAAATTATGATAATGTTAATATAGTAAACAGTCAGCTTTCCTTGAAATTGTTTTCATTTTTTTTTTTTTTTTTTTGTGAGCTGTATACAATATTGCATTTTGCTCCAATTTTTATTTTTTTTTGGCTGTGTTTCCTCTGTCTTAAAGTCAGATCCTATATTGACTATGGGAGCCCAGCTTTTTTGAAAACAAGCATTAAAATAAGACATTTCTTCTTTTAAAGAGTGATACTATGTTATTTAGCTTTCATTACATTCATCATTTATTATTTCCTTACCAATTTCTTCGCCAGAGAGATGTGCAGAAGTTAGAGATGCTGTGTTTCTGAGAATTGGAGAGGACTGGATTTTCTTGACCATTCTAGGAATTGTGATGGCCTTTCTCAGTTTTGCCATGGATTTTATTATTGAAAAATGTCAGGAAGGTAATGGTTGTATCATTTTTACAAAATAAATTACTTTTGTTTACAAACACATCGTTATGTGAAGGTATTTTCCTCCAGGAATGCATTTAATAGTCCCATCTCACTTTTATTGGAACATTCTATTGTGAAGCTGAATAATTCATTAGAAACAACAATAATACTTTCTATTGGAATCACAACATGAGAGAGATTCAGGAATCTTATAATAATTGTGTTTTTATACCTTCAAATTAATGTTCTAATTTGAAGGAAATTTTATGAACTATCTGTTCAAGTGTCCAATCTATGTTTCACTGCATTATTGTCAAAACTATGTCATATTTATATGAGTTTAATATGAATATTTCTACAAGAATATTTGTATATATATTTTATGATGAGACAGTGACCTTTACACTAATTTCGTGATTATTTTGCTTTGCATATTTTAGATTTATTATGTTACGTCAGTCAATTTCAGTCGCTTTATTTTGTAATAATTTCACAACATTTCTTGAAAAAAAAGTCACCATTTTAAGTCAAATTCATGATTGGCTGCACTCATTTTTTTTCTTTCACAGCAAAATTTTGGCTGTATGAAGAATTGCAGTTTTCTGTAGCCTTACAGTACATAGCATGGGTGTCATACTCCATGCTTTTTATTCTCTTTGCTGTTGGATTTACCCATCTAGTTTCCCCACAAGCAATAGGTATGTATGTTCATTTGGCCATACATTTTGTTTGTTGTTCATATTTTTATTATTATTTTTTTGTTTATTGATTTACTTCTGTGTGCTCCTTTACAGTACTGTCACAATATTGCTCAGTATTGGTTAATGTGTTGCTGTTATCAGAACTTGCGTTTATTTTGACAGTTGTCATAACTCTACATAGTCACCTCAGAACATCCTGATATAGTTTTCACCCGCCTATAGTAACAGTATTGTCTTATTCAGAAATGAATGTTCTTTCAATTTCTGCAGTATAACAACATCAGTAGCAGATCAACTTCCATCATATTCAACCTATGATTTTCTGTGGGGATTCCAGCGACTTATGAGTCATTTTGACCGGCTGCGAGGCATATTTAATTATGGTGTTGTTTGGAAGTGTCTAGGAATTAATGTTTTAAGTAAGAAGTTAAGAACAGGTTTGGTTAGGACAAGATGGGTTTATACCCAAAACTTTTATGATGAAATACTGAAAACAGTGTTAGTTCTAGATGAGGTTTCCACTATTTTCATGAAGTTTTTATCATTTTTTTGGTCAGGTTCTGGTATTCCAGAGATGAAGACCATTCTGCGAGGGGTGGTACTCAAAGAGTATCTGACATTCAGAACTCTGATCTCAAAAGTTGTGGGTCTTTGTTCTTCTCTGGGCAGCACTCTACCCTTCGGAAAGGAGGTAGGTAATTGTGTTATCAAAATTTCATCCATTTTTTTCACTGCAACACTGCAGGATCAAGTCAATTAAAGTAAAACAGACTTATAGAAAAAATGTAGGAAAGTGGAGATTTTTTATGTGAATTTGGCTTTTTTTGTGGAGAGAAATGACAATAATAATAATAATAATTTTGATGTCACAGACTGTGTTTTTTAGATGATAAAAATTGTAAATGTAGATGGAATAAATGTGTAGCAAACTATATCTACAATCTTTCTGCCTTTCTTGTGTAAAATTAGATAATACAGGTGTACATGCTCTGTGATTTTTTACGGAGGTTATTTCATTATGTAAATCAGGAAATGAAGAAAGAAAGTTTAAATTTTCCAGTAGCTGAACATTTATACCATGTAGGTTGTGATTTGCCATGTCCCATGAAAGGCTTCAATTCCTTTGATGGCAGCTAAAATAAAAGGCAAGAGCCTCTTCAATCAAGTGTCACTCTACTAGGAATTACTCATCACTGTTTGAGAGGAAAAGTCCTTGTTCCTCATTGAGTCAGTCACTCACCCAGGAGTGACATTGAAATATATGATGAGAACAAATTGTAATTTGCTTTTCTCGGGTAAAGGATATGAAATGTGTTAAGATAAGAACGAAAACAATGGCCGTAAACTGAATGTCAAGGGGTTGATATACCATTGTTTTCTTAGTGATTATGCTTGGGGTTGATTCACACATACCACAGTTTAATCATGTGATGTCTTGTTTGACATGTTGTGACCTAACCAAAGCTTCTTTTCCCATGCCCTGTTCCCTCCAACCTCTCCCATTCCCATGCCCTGTTCCCTCCAACCTCTCCCATTCCCATGCCCTGTTCCCTCCAACCTCTCCCATTCCCATGCCCTGTTCCCTCCAACCTCTCCCAATTCCTCCAGGCAATGATGACATTGTACCATCTCACATTACTCTTTCATACCCATAACTTGTCTGGAATACCTTCTATTGTAGTTTTATAAATATAGTTAGGTGGGATACCAAGTTGAAGTGAAAGCAGGATAGCTCGATCATTTTTGTTGAGGGCTAATATTTTAACAGATTTATAGGTATTTTGTGATTTACACATTTGTTCCCACTAACCGTCTCTGAATGAACAACACAATTCAACAAAATACTATGAGGTGGAGCATGTCAGAATAAATATGTTTTTCTGAGATTGACCATGCCAGTACAAATATTTTCCCACTTTTTATTTAGCGGAGGTCCTTGACATGTGAAAAAGTTCACAGCAGGTACTAGTGAAGGAACAAATTTTTGTACTGAACTGTCAAAAGTTTGACCTTTTGCAGTGTTGTATCACTGTTTTTTTTTACACAGGGTCCCTTTGTCCATATTGCCAGTATTGTAGCAACATTACTAAGCAAAGCTGTGGGTTCCTTTAGGGGCATATATGAGGCAAGTATATAGTTTATTTTTGTATAATGTCACCCTCCACTCTTAGGATTATATTTACCATTATAATTTGACAAATCCAAAGAAATTGTCAAGAAATATTTAAATTGGAGACATCTTTTAAAATTGTGAGCTCTGATTCAGGTTATGATTTGTCACAAATATTTGGAAGATTTAGAAAATAAAGTGTAAGAAATTAGCACTATGTGAGATTAAGGAATTTCATAACATCTCTGTTAGAGAGATTAATAGAAAATCAAAGAGAGAAATAAAGTAAAAAAGACACTAATAAACTTTGAAAGACAGTCAGGTATTAGTGGAGTATAGTTATCAAAACTTCCCTCATCTTTGTGAAGGAATTCTGATCTCTGTTGATGAGACATGATAGTAAGTAATACAACCTCACAAGTGAAACTCACTGCCATACATAACATACCTGACTAAAATGATTTGAGTAGCAGGAGAACAATTCCAATCCAGGAAACACTGCTGTGGCTTGCTGAGCATATTGTTGATAACCTAAGGAATTTCTTTGACATTTGTTTTTAATATGGTTAAAATATGACAAACATTTTTTTTTAATATAGTTAAATATGACAAATGTCCAGTTCGCTTGAAATCTGTCACTTGACTGAAGTATTGGAATGTGAGAAATTTGTTTCAAACTCTGATGAAAACAAATTACTGGAAGCTTTTGTCCAACAATAATGTAAATTTCAGCCGGAGATGGGCATACAGCTTTGAGCAATTGACATATGTACAAATACTAGCATGGAAAAGATAACAGAACAAAAAGAATGTCAGTCCTTGCCATAAGGAGATAAATATGTGTATATTCAGTTAATCTGTCCATGTTCGTCTCATTTCTAGAATGAATCTCGGCGCTCTGAGATGTTGGCAGCTGCCTGTGCTGTGGGTGTGGCTGGAACTTTTGCCGCACCGATAGGAGGTGAGCGTGAGAAGTGAGGTGTGTCAATACAGGCACGGTGGATTCTGTAACATTCAGTGTTGGAAACAACTGTTCTTACTCGTCTGAATGCTGAGAAAAAGATTCCCAGTAATAAAATGTTTATTGTATTAACATAACCATTGATTTGCTGGAATGTTATGAAAGACACAAAGACCGCTAGCCATGTACTAATCTATATATTATAAAATGCACAAAATATGAAGAACATAAATAAAAGATGACATTTCCAAACTGTTTACCCTGTTTGGTTCTTTGTCAGAGAAAAAAACAAAAAAAAATTACTATCATCATTATTGTCATTTTATGTAAATGTTTAGAAATTCAAGACAATGTCAATCATCAAGTAATTTAATGCATAAATATCAACAAACAACTAATGTGCAGAATTGACCCAGATGAAAATCTCTGGAGTGCCAAATTGTCAAACCTATTTGGCTCTTTATCATGGCAGTCTGAAAGATAAAGTAAATTCAAATCTATAGCATAGTTTTAACTGTCATTTATTTGCTATGTGTGGGACCAAATATCTGACACAAGATTTTTTGAGGGCTTATTGATGTGGGAATTTAATCATGGGTTTGCTTTATGAGAATCTTAAGGTATTGAAGGGGGCATCTATGCAATTGAAGCTCGCAGAAATAAAACATGACTGAAAACAAAGAGAGAAAACATGACACACTCGGTGCAGTTGATTGTCAGTTTGAGTGGTAAAATACACTGCATCCCTCTTCTCATACCTTTGTTTTATTTTTTGTCTTCACGTTGTTGTACAAGGGGAGAGCATGAATCAAATGTTTGGTTACTTAAACACTGCTAAATCTAAAGCAAACAATTCATGTAATTAACTATTATGATTGTAATGGAAGTACGGCCTAGTTACAGCCAGTATAGTTGAGCAGAAAAATGTCATGGCTCCTACTACATGAGAATGGGAACAGCCATGTTGTCCTAGATAAATAACTTCAAAAAACAAATAGCAAAGAATGTAACCACTGCGTTACCACCTTTTGTTGTCTTACCTATACTATAAATCTGCAACGAAACCGGAAAAAGGCTTATGGACTCAAAAACTGCTGAATGTATCCGTCTGAAAGTTGTCAAACAACATTGTTGCACAACGATATGTGTTTCTACTTACATAAAGCCTAGAAAAGCTTACTGTGTTTGACGTTATTCTAAAAGGGCAATAATAATTGAATAATAAACTCGCGAGAGTGTTTGATCCGAATTGTATGTTTGGTAGAACAATGCGTTCAAAACACCAAGCATGTTTTCTCTGAGTTACGTTCAGTTTAATCACCCAAAATACCAACACCAAGGTGCACACGCTTGCCATATGCCTCGAGTTTCAGCGCACTGTTGGTTTGAACTGTTTGAATAATCTCCCACGAAAGCCATGGGTTCTCTTCTAGTAGATTATGCTGTTGTATTTGTTTAGTGAAGCAGGAGTAATAAATGAGATGTGGTGTTGTATGTCATTCTGCGCAGGTATAGGTTTCAGTGAAGCCTGTGTCATATGCATTACATTTGGGACATACCTTATCAATAACCAAAAAACATCTTTTGAAGATTGTCTTCTTTCAAGACTTTCACCCATACAAGATCTGGAGAGTGTGATATAATTCATCCTTGGGTGTTTTTTTCAAAGCAGTATGTATTGTATAGTGCATACTCCAGAGCCATATCATTTCTAGAGTGGATTGGGAGGAGTATTTTTTTTTGTACATGTTTTTTTTTCACTTTTGTTGTCCAAGACTAGAAGAATAGAGTAGTATTTCTCATGTTATTTTTATGTCCTTTTTTTTTGTCATTGGGAAGTAAGTAATTACTTGGTGAATGATTGTTAATATCATCTAAGGTGGTGTAATATTAAAAATTCTGCCACACAGTCTATGAAGTCTTACCTTATTAGGCCTTGATTTGTCTTACCTTGTCTCATCTTATTTCATCTCACTGTATCATATTCTGTTCTTATCTCATCTTCATCTTATTTGAACTGTATTTCACATCTCATTCTAATTTATCATGCCATATCGTGTCATGTCAGTCTTACCTGATCTTACCTTACCTTGTCACCACTGTATTATTGATCATGTTATTTCTATACAAATTTCCCCTGTACATATATCTGTAGGTGTGCTGTTCAGCATAGAAGTAACCGCCACCTACTTTGCTGTGCGCAACTACTGGCGGGGCTTCTTTTCTGCTGTCTGCAGTGCCTTAACCCTGAGGTTGTTAGCTTTCTGGTTTAAAGATGAAGGTAAGCTCCTGCTTTGAGAAAATGAAAGTTAATTGTTCATCATAAGATTATGTGTACAACAAAAAAGAAGCCCATCCATTCAGAAGATTTTGGGTGCAGAAGAAAAGAAACAGACCTCATGATCCTATTTGTGTTATTTTTTTTATCTCCCAGCTTTATAACTTAGAAAAAAAAAATGCCAGAAGATGATTTGTTACAGCCAGATTATCCTGCCATGGCACTTTTGTTATTATAATAGTATTTGAGACTCAGGCATTGAAGGATCATTGACATCAGTGCTAAAGCCTGTGCACCATAAAACATTTGAGCTTTGTCAACCTTTTGATAAAGTTTATCAGTCACAGTCGTCTAGATTATTTCAGTTCATTCAAAGATTTAATACTTACTTTTTATGTCATGCTATTGTGTGACGTTAGGTGCCACCTGTATGTGATTCTTGCATAATGGTTGATCTAAGCTCTTTTTATTCATAGCTGTGGTGAGACGGCATATTAGGAACAGGCTACTTGTTGAGCAGTATTTTACTGATCCATTTCTATCTTTAATCAGTCTTTGATCAGTGTGTATTTATTAGAGATAAATAGCCATCTTTTTTTTAAATAGCCTACTGTTTTTTTTATTTCACTAATGATTATACACAGTTTTAATTTGCATTGAGTGGTCTCTCAGATCCTGCAGAAACTATAAAGAAAAACTGAATCAAGTTGAATGCTTTAAACATCTGTGAATCTGATTTGAAATTAAATATTCTTGATAAAAATGAAAACATCCCAGCTGTGAGACTGTCATAAATTCCACACATTTAGTTTGTTTCCCCATGCACATACAGTCACTGTTCATGTCCACTGTCACTGAGCAAACTGGGAAGAGTTGGAAAGGAAAAATCTAAAAATGTAGGTAGAGTGGAACAAAGAACTGTACATGCTTAGTAGTGGAACTAAATGTAAAGGGAACAAGTCTTTAATAATTATGATAACAGAGGTTTTGTGACAGCTTGTTTGTACAGGGATAAAACTAAATAAGAAGCCTAAAGAAAAGTGTAGAAACTTGTGAACATGGGTTTGTAAATACAATTTATTTTGTATATGTATGATTACTGTGCATTTCCATGCAACGCAGTGAAATCAGGAGCTTGTCAAACCAAAACTTTTTTTTTTCTTTTAAAGGAATTTTTTTTTTTTTAAACAAAAACCCGTCGAGATAACCTCCACTAGGAGATTGAAAGAACATAACTTACAGAACATAACTCTTGTCAAACTGGGCCGATTAGAAAAATCATACATTTTTCTATAGTGAGTGAATTTTTAAAGCAAGTGGGGTTTTTTTTTTTTTTTTTGCACAAAAATCTTCTGTGTCCATTTAAAAATGTGTTTCAGAGTTAAATTTGCTGAAAAATGTGAGTAAAAGTCCAAAAATTGTAATTTGGTAAAATGACCTGATTGAAGATCAATAAGAATGAAGCTTGATTTTTCTCACTACATTCAACTGCAGCAGCAGGGGAACCCCATCATCTGTAATTACCAACAAGGTAAAATGAAGATGTTTTCACTAACAGAAAAGAAAATAAACAAGCTTTAAAGTGACTCAATATGCTCAAAAGTTGACCAGTGTCTGATTTCATCGTGTCGCATCTCATATAGTTTTTCTTGGTATGTGATGAAGTCTAATCTAGCCATGTGTGAAAAGAAAAAATTGGAGATAATCAAATCATTTGTACCATTTCAGAGACAATCACAGCATTGTTTCGGACCAACCTCAGAACAGAGTTTCCATTTGATGCCTTAGAACTTTTTGCCTTTGCCTCCATAGGGTAAGCATTATGTTGTTTTTTAATCATGTTCTTTTTTTTCATCTGTTCTTTCACAATGATAATTTCATTAATCTTTGAGACTGAATTCATATAGTACTTGAATCATTGTCAGAAGAAAATGTTTTTTCTGGATCTATATATTGTAAATTTTTGCTTTTCCTGGATATTTGCGAAAGTCATTCATACTTCACATCATCTTGTAAGATTAAAAGAAAGATAAGAATCTGAATTTGATTATTGGCTTTCCTTTGGAGATCTTTGTAATCACTTTAAAGAAAACATGATTAGAAATCTGAGGTGCAGTAGGTTGAAGCATTAATCCTCGTCTCCTTTTTTATTGGTCTAGTAAGTGTGGGCTGCCAACTCTTGCTGTGGGACCACTTTAAAATCAGTTGAAATATTCAGAAAGACTTGGACCTTTGTTGCATATAACAACTAATCAAGAGTGTTTACAGACATTCACTTTGCTATTAGGATACGCCTATTAAATTTTTCTTGAGTATGACTTGCTCTCATGGTATTCATGTTATTGTTATTTATATGTCTTGTCTTGTTTTGTCTTATCTTATCTTGGTATGTCTACTCTTATTTTACTACCCATGTGTAGATCTAGGCAATTGGACATGAATTATCCTCTTTCAGTTTCACCAGAGAGGAGAGTATAGGAAATGAAATTGTGCAATGACTGTGATGGAAGAGGCTTATTAAGAGACAGCTCATGAAGAAAATGAATAAATAAACAATAAATCCCAAACCATTTTAAGGAGATGTGTATGAATTCTTGTGCCTGAAAATCAGGAGTGTAAATTTACAAAATGAGACTCATTCACTAGCCCAGACCTGAACATCCGTGGAGGGCCTGTTTTATTCTAATGTAACAGGCAGCTGTTGAGAGTCACCCTTACCTCATGCAATAAAACTACTGTAAATGAATCAATTAAGAGGATATTAGTGAGATAACAGTTGAAGCCAGTACATGGGATCAAATACCTAAGACATAGTTTTGATGTGATGACGGGCTCTGTACATGTGGAATGTGTGGTTTGTGAGTAAATATTGATTTTTTTTCTCATTCTATCAGTAAAGTATACACTTGTGTTATCTTGTCCATCTCATCATTTCAGGGTGTGCTGTGGGCTCGGAGGAGCACTTTTTATACTTACCCACAGAAATGTTATTCTGTTTACAAGGAGACATAAAAGATTGTCGCGATTTCTTCAGAAAAAGTAAGCACTGTTTCAATGATTAAAATACCGTGGTCTTCTGCACTTTATTTCATTTTCTGTTCATGTTTATATGTGAAGTTCTGATACACTTGTGTATTATCACAGAGACTGAATTCTTATTCTTAACTTTCTGACAAAAATTTGCTAATTTTGAAAATTTGGACTTGTGAAAAATGTCTGCCACCCAGTCAAATGAGTTCAGCAAAAATTGTCCTTAGACTGGCAGCACACTAGGTACAACAATGATCCTTGAAAAAAAAAATCACCTTTGGAGACAGAACAAAGATATAATACTTTTACAAAGAATAGTAAATGGCTCAGGTTAGGCCTGCACTGAAAAATATAAAAGAAAAAAAGCTAACAAAGAAATGCAATGTTTTTTAACGTAATGCCAGGTTTAAGTGCCTTGCAGATGCGTCTGTTAACTGGTCACTCTATGAAATGTTTTCTTTCTCCTTTATTTTCGCAGTCGTTTTATCTACCCAAGTATAATCACTTTTATGATTGCATCACTTACATTCCCACCTGGATTTGGTCAGTTTTTCGGCGGAGAGGTAAGTCACAGAGCTCAAAGACATTTTACTGCATATGATTCAAGGACATAATAGTTTTAATATTCTGTTCACACTCATAAACCAGTTTAAATTTGTATCCATTTTGTGGCATAAAACTCATGCTGAATAAAGAATTTTGGATAGAATGCAATTGACAGTGACAACAATCATAGATAATGTGTAACAGTAATAATCTTAACAGACTGTAAAGCTTTGCAAAACGTAATAGCTATATTATATAGCTACTATATTCAGCCACAGTGCTCATATGCAGCTAAACAAAACAGGCTTTCTCAAATTATATGTTCTTTGCTTCTTCGCTAGTTTCATCCCTGTACAAACAAGCTCATACCAACCCTCTGTTATAACAATTATTAAAGACTTGTTCCCTTTCCATTTAGTTCCACTATTAAACATGTACAATTCTTTGTTCCACTCTACCTACATTTATACATGTTTTCTTTCTAACTCTTCCCAGTTTGCTCATTGACAGTGGCCATGAATAGTGACTGTATGTGCAGTGGGAAACAAACTAAATATGTGGCACTTATGATAGTCTCACAGCTGGGATGTTTTCACATTGCCTATTTTATCATTGCCTATTGAATACTATATGTAAACTCAGGCTCACAAGTGTTTAAAGCATCGAACTTTCTGTATGCGTATTGACACTTTAAAAAAGGAAAACAGATAGAGCAGTAGAAGGACACCTGATTGGCTAAATTGAACATGAAATATTTCTGCTCTTTTGTATCAGTTTGTGATCGGCTGTTTGTTTGTTTGTGTGTTCTGCCAGCTTACTGGCAAAAAAGCCATCAACGAATTGTTTAGCAACCTGACCTGGACTGTGGGACAGGCAGAGAACCTGGATGATGAAGCTCTCTTGAAACACTGGCGCCACCCCCTGACCAACATCTATGTAACACTGGTGCTCAATGTTATCATGAATGTAAGTATTATCTCATTGATGCCAGCAGTTTTTAATTGTAACCTTTCATCATCATCATCATCATTGATGAAAAATGACTTAAAATTAAGATGACTGTCCACCGGCAACTAATCAATTGAAATACAGGAAATAGACTGTCAACTGGTAACTAACTCAATGACTGGAAAAATAGGCAAGAGGCAAATATGAGGATGGTGGAAAATTGATTTAGCTCCAATAAATTTTCAAGCCTGCTCAGTTCATGTATATTATATCTTTGATATCTTTGTCATCATTGTTTTCATTTACCTTTTAACCCTTGTACAGCACACAGTCCCTTCAAATGGGCCTGTCCTGTGCTTTTTTTTTTTTTTTTAAATTTTGCCTGAAGTCAATCCTGTGTCCATTATACCTGCCTTGACCTCACATCTTCAAGTAGTCCTTGATCTTCCTCTCCATCTTGCTGTCTTTTCATATTTTAAAGCCTTTCAAGACAATTCTGTCAGAGACTGCACAAGAGAGTGATTTTGTGTGAGAGAATTTGAATTTTTAGAATTGATATCAAATGAAGTTGTAATATTTTACATGCGAACTTAAAGATATTTCAATTTTCAATGAATCATAGGGTATTTATATTATTCATAAATATGCCCTTCATATAATAATCTAGTAATGTTCGTATAGTTCATAATATTGACATTTAAATTATGGGTTGCTGAGTTATGCATGGGAATGCTGATCACGCTAATTCCAAATTTATTATCTTATTTTGTTAGTTACAGCCATGGCAATGGCAGAACTGCAGATGTTGTGCGTGTAAAACTTGTTGACAAAAGGAGCATGATCAGTAAAATGCTAACATGAATTTTGATATCTGTTTATAGTTTACGTATTTCAAGCAGTTGATGGTCAGGCCTTGATCTTTATATTCTTATGTACTCCACAGTTTATTATGGCTGTGTTCTCTAATACATTACCTCTACCAGCAGGAGTTTTTGTACCTGTTTTTACCATTGGTAAGTGGCACCCCTTTACCTCACTGAATCCTGACCCTGCCCAGCCAAGTCAACCTCAGTATTGTGGATGTTATTTAGTGTTTCCAGTTATTCAATCAAGCTTGACAAATAAGATTTTACGTTGATTTTTTTGCCCACACACAAAATTCAGCTTGCATATGTTTCAATATTTTTGCCAGTTTAATTTTATCTTGAATAGTTTTTTCTCCTTATCAGATAGAAAATCATCACCCTTTGAAGTCTGGGAAAAGAACGAAGAACGAAAACACTACATGTAGATCTACAGTATAAATCTACCTGACAGTGGAAGGACAAAATGAGCCCCCAAAAATGTTTTGCTCATCTTTTTTCCTGTAATAACTTGTCATCTACACATAATACATTCACACAAAGACACTCAAAACTACATATGAATAAAATGAGAGAAAGGATGTGGGTTACAATGATGATGAAGAGTAGAAGAGAAGTGATCGATAATATATTCTCAAAACCTGCTATTCATCACTATAAATAGCTCTAATCTGGCAATCTTATACATTTCCACTTAGGAAAATGGTTCAATGTTTAGTATTTATATTTAGAAATTCACTGATTTGAAGAGGATTTTTTTTTGTTATATTGTCGCTCGTGCATTGACTACAGTCAGTGTCAGAGCCTGACGTACCCTGTATTACATGTTGTCTGTGGTCGATGTTTGGGTTCAGTAAGATAAAATGATAATACCTGTCCACATTTTCACAAAAGTTATCTTCATTTTGAACTTTTGGCTTTGCCTTGTATTGTCACTTTGGATATGGAATGGAATTTTGCGATGTCAGGTAAAGTCATGAACTTTTATAGTCTTCCATTACTTCTAAGTATTAAATATTCAGGCATTCTAAGGGGAATAGAACCGTGCACCAGTAAAGACACAGTATAAGAGAATTTGATCAGTGCATGTATCACTATTAGATACTGTTTGTTGAATTGACCTGTTCTGTTTTTTTCCTCTATTTGAAAACTGTTGCGTTGTATATAGGGATACCTTAATTCAGCAACTTTTGTAGAATGGAATTTGTTATGTTAGTGGGAAAATGACTCTCCGAAACAAAATCTAGAAAAAAAAAATGTCTGTTTCATCACGAAATGGTCTGCAGAATTTCATTTGGGAATGGTCTTTAGAGATAAAAGGTTTGAAAGTATATAGTGGAATGAAATATTTCCCTACAGGAGCTGCATTTGGACGACTAGTAGGGGAGAGTATGGCAGCCTGGTTTCCAGAGGGTATACCGTCTGGAGATATTGTGAGGAAGATTGTACCTGGTGGCTATGCTGTTGTAGGTAAGTTCTCCTGTGTGGGGAATGAAAGTACACCTTTTTATGTCCAGAATGAGTTAACTCTATCTAGGACAGTCCTGTGGAACTGCTTAGAGAGTTTTCTTGACTTGAGAAGTATACTGCAGAAATTGAAAAAGGTTCTGTATGACACGGTTCAGTGCAATTAATTTATTTTTTGATTCTTTAAGATAGATGTTTGTCATTTCTAATAAAGGTCACTTAGTTGATTCTAATTGATATTATAGTTATTTGTTATACATCTGTGGACTGAAAGGGTCAACAAAATTAAAGAAAAAAAATTTATCTTTCCCAACATTCAAAAGTTTTCCCAGAAATTCCAGATTTTGGCATAAAATTACTAGAATAATACTAAAGCTTTCTCAGAAAATACTAGGTCCCCCCTCACGCCACCTCCCTCCCCCCCCTCCCTTTCCGTACCCTCAAAAAATTAGACCAGTCCCATTCACTCGGGCTGTATTTCAGAATTGGCTAAGAAACAGAAACAATAATGTTTTGTACTCCTATGGCTCTGTGTATTTTTATGGCCAGGTCATATAACGTGTACCAATATCCGTTTGTTTCCACACCGTGTTGTGTATTTGTCCCAGGTGCTGCAAGTTTGTCAGGCAGTGTCACACGGACCATCTCCACTGCTGTGATTGTCTTTGAAGTCACAGGACAGATCAGCCATGTCCTTCCTGCTGTGGTAAGACATTTCACCCGAATAATCATTTGATTAACAAATCAAATCACACTTAATACACGTTCTCAATAAAAATTATCTTTGTACCTCACTATGTTCATTTGAGTTCATAGTGCATTTGAGCTAGTTGTCAGAGATGGCTCTTTGCAGTCACAGGACAGACCACTCATGTTCAGTCTTTCCGCTAGTTTGTGTCTCTTATGGCTACATTTCCCTTTCCTTTGTTCTTCTGAGTATCCACAAACCAAAGCAAACTTTGTATAGTCTTTCAATGCTGAAATTATGGCTGTTTTGCAGATAAATATGTTATGTTTGCTATAAACATGCCTCCAGCATTTCCAACAAATACATAAAGAAAACTTGAAAAAAAAGTGATAGATTTATTTTCTTCTGACCAGATATCAGTGCTGATAGCCAATGCAGTAGCCAACATGTTCCAGCCGTCCTTTTACGACAGCATCATCAAACTGAAGAAACTGCCCTATCTGCCTGACATCATCTCTGCCAAATCCAAGTAAGTTCTTAGAATTGTTTGAGATTGTTTCATTGATTAATATTATATAATATAATAATCAGATTCATTATTATTTTACAGAAGTGTCTTGAATTTCAACACATGACATACGAGTCGTTAAACAACTCAATGCAGTAATAGAAACCAGCAACAGATTGTCGCCTCAGTTCACAATTGTTCTGTCTTTTCTTTTTGTAATTTTGAGAAATCGTGCTTTGAAGTTTTCGTTCTACATGTAAAAAAAGAGGATCCACATTAAACCTAATCGTAAATTGAGACTTGTATAGTCCAGGTACATTCTCAACTTAAATTGGGGAATGCGAGATATGTTGAGCATAATTTATTGATGCACTTAACGCTGATTTTCTAGAAAGTTGAGATAGAACACTTATGAAATGAATTGACGAGATATGTAAAATGATATAAGCTGGTATTGATTTAGATAATGAAGGCACTAAAATTTTCAAACCCATTTGGTTCTTTATCAAATTTGTTGTACCATCATCATCATCATCTTCATTCATCGTTCTTGACATATCTGTGCATATATTTTATATTCTATATGGGCAAAAACACAGGTCTTGAGAGACCAAGTACCATCTAACTTGATTTTGAGACATTCTTACTGTTTTATAACATGAATAGTTTGCTCCCCTGCAGACCATCATACATTCATCTTATGTAGATGACATATGACCTATATGTTGTCCTTTTTCATTTTGGATTCTCTTCTGTGGCCCGTCTGTTGGTATTACTCTTTAGCCTTATTAGTGGATGATATATGTGATCACAAATCTTCTTTAGAAAATTATGTCATATGCTATGACATAATTTTCTGGATGAGGCTTTTTTTGCCGCTAAATGTTTAATGTTCAAGAATCAGTTATTCAGGATGAGAAGAAATTGCAAGGAAAGAAATAACGGTTCGCTTTCTAGATATGTCTTGGATGTTATTTTTTTAATTCACTGACATAATTATTCATGTACAGATCTCAAAACTTTAGAATTCTGAGATATAGATTTGCTGTTGGGGTCACATTGTAGGCTCATAAAATCATAAAATCTCAAAATGAATATTTTTGACCATGCAGGAGAAAGATTAGTTTTATAGTCACAAATGATCTTTATGTTTGGATGTGTGTCTGTCTGTCTGCTTGTCTGCCTGTCATTTGTTTGTGTGTTTTGCCATCTATCCATCTATGTATTTCATATGTGGGTGTGGAGGGGAAAACTATCTAGTCATATGTCTATCCATATATTAAATTCTTTGTGGAAAGAAAACTGTCCAGCCATCTGTCCATCTATGTATTACATATGCTGTATGGAGAGGTAGAAAATAGATCTTAAGAGACAAGTTGGGACTAGCCAGTAGAAATGTTCATTTTCAATACAACGACAAGGAGACTTGATTTTGATGAAATATCCTAACTTTGGATGTGGTGAAATATCTAAGTTTTGCTGAAGTGAAATATCGTAAGTTTTGATTTATTTCAGTGCCTGGTTGTTATATGTTGAAGACTTCATGGTGAGTGATGTCAGATTTATCTCCTTCGATGCCAGCTACAACGACCTGCAAGAACTGATTATGACCACAAGACATAAATCATATCCACTGGTTGATGCCAAAGGTGAGGGAACTGTGAAGACTTTTCATTGAGGAAATAGGCCACAATATATTATGGGGGGGGGGGGGTGCGTTTGACTCTGAAAATGAGATTTTGGGGTCAAAATCAGGTTTTTGCTATTTTATAGACAAACTGCCCTCTTCTTGAATGAGAAAAATACCAGCTGGCGCCAGAAACATCTGCCTTATGCTCCAAAACATCACCACCAGGAGAATGTATAGAAAGGTTATGAAAATTCAGTTTGCAGTTGTGTAAAAATGTGCATTTTGACACTTTTAATCCCTAAGGCTTTTTTATTTCTGAGCCAATTGAATTCAAATTTTGAATTTTTAGTCTTCATAGCATGTCTTTCAATCATAAGCATCCCTTTTTTTTTCTAAATTTTATTCATGTTAGTGGGATGTTTGTCAGAAAATTGAGAAATATATACATCCGTCAAATCACATATTTAAAAAATTCAAAACAAACATTCTAGGCAGATTTTAAAAAAAAAATTTTTTTAAATGTATATTATTTTCATAAAGAGCTATTTTATTACCATGCCAAATTACAAACCATTATTTTGAACACTATAGGGGCCTGAGACTTGAAAATAACAAATTTTCAAGACACTAAATCCAAGATGGCGGCATTGTCATGGCAACTGGATACAAAACAGAATTTTTTCCACACCTTTTCCTCTAATTTGAGCAAGCTGAATCCGAATTTGAAGCTTTGAAAGTTGTTAATTCAAGACTGGGAGATCCGATCGGGGAGGCCATTGGTTGGGAGTTTGGAAATGGGGTGGCTTTGGGAGGGGGAGGGGGGGCTGTTTAGGGGCTATCTGGATGTGGCCCTGGGGCTTTGCCTTCTTGCATGATTGTCTTCTTATCGCCGGTCCGGAACAGCCTAGTGAAAAAAAAGAACACCGTACGATGAAGGAAGGCATCGACTGGCTAATAAAGTAGAGAAATAAAGCATTTTTTTTTTTTTTTTAGGAAAAAAACCCATCGATATAACCTCCACCAGGAGGTTGAAAGACGTATATGGAATTTAACGTAACCTTGACCAGATGTGGGATATAATTTGTAGCTCAAGTAAAACACAGTGAACTGAAGAGGTCTTAAAAGCCCATTTGAATGTCGGAAATAGGACAGTACTACTTGCTATAACAT
The DNA here is from genome assembly GCA_039654565.1 of Peronia peronii. Taxonomy (NCBI): domain Eukaryota; kingdom Metazoa; phylum Mollusca; class Gastropoda; order Systellommatophora; family Onchidiidae; genus Peronia; species Peronia peronii. Next base: position 23,338 of record JBCEWB010233201.1, read on the forward strand.
TTCTGTTTTGGGGTCAGACATCGCTTGGTTGTGTAGATCTTTTTTTAAACAAAGTATTGTACCTTCTTAGCCTTTATATTGATGCTGTGTACCTAACATTCCCTCAGTGACACCGTTTTTTCACAGTGGTATTCCTTCTGTGTCAGACATTTTCAGACTATAAACTACTAGGTCTTTGGACCTGCGGTTGTAGCTTTGGCATTTTGAGATAGTAAAAATCTAATCTTCAATCATGAGTTCATCATTTTGAGATATACTAATGGATCCAAAATTTGCAAGTTTAGCACACGGCGTCACAACAGTGGCACTTTAGTTGTGCTGGGCTTGGCTCGAAACCACAAGCGGGGTCACGAGTATCAGGTTACTTCGCAGGCGCTGCACCGTGGCGGGAAAATGGATTGATTTATAGGGCTGTTTCTTCATTAAATTACCCCTT
>JBCEWB010233417.1:5101-23771 GCA_039654565.1 Peronia peronii
GTTGCGTTGTCGTCGGTGACGGTGACGTCGGTGAGCGGCACGTTGCCGGTGTTGGTGACGAGGTAGCAGTAGGTGACGTCGCCGGGGTCGGTCAGGGTGACCGAGTCGGCGGAGACACCTGGGCAGGGCTGCCCGGCTCCGACGGCGACGGTCTTGACGACCGCGATGTCGGGTGTCGGTTCGGGGTCGACGGTGGCGGTGTCGTCGTCGGTCGGTGGGTCGCCCGACGGCGGGGTGCCGGTGGCGGTGGCGACGTTGACGATGTCGATGTCGGCGCCGAACTGGGTGTCGGTGATGGTCACGTCGGCGGAGCCGGTGATCGATTCGCCGGGTTGGAGGGTGACCGGGGTGGCGCCGAGGTCGACGGTGAAGTCGTCGGCGGTGTTGGCGGGGGTTGCGTTGTCGTCGGTGACGGTGACGTCGGTGAGCGGCACGTTGCCGGTGTTGGTGACGAGGTAGCAGTAGGTGACCACACCCGGATCGGACAGGGTCACCGAGTCGGCGGAGACACCGGGGCATGCCTGCCCGGCGCCGACCGCGACGGTCTTGACGAGGTCGATGCCGGGATCGGCGTCTTGGGCGTTGGTGATGGTGCAGGTGACCTCGTCGCCGTCGCCGAGCGTGATCGAGCCGTTGTCGAATGCGCCGTTCGACGCGCCGTTGCAGCTCCACGTGCCTTCGGTGTATCCGTCGAGGTCGAGCTCCGACAGCGTGTAGGTGCCGGCCACGGGGGACAGCGAGTCACTGGTGTAGGTGGTGACGGTGCCCGAAGTCGAGCCGGCGTCGAAGCTCAGCGACCCCGCCGAGGTGGTGATGCCGAAGTCGTTGATCGTCGCGTTGCCGCCGTACTGATTGTCGACCTGCTTTTCGATCGTCAGCTCGGGGAGCGGGAGGTCGTCGTTGGTGATGCTGCATACGGCGTTGTCGCCGGAGGTGAGCGTGAGCGAGCCGTTGTCGAACGAGTTGTCGTTCAGCACGCCCGCGGTGCAGTTCCACGTGCCCTCGGCGTAGCGGGCGAGGTCGGATTCGGTGAGGGTGATGGTGTTGCCGTCGAGCATGTTGATGGTGATCGGATCGGCGATGTAGATCGCCGCCGAGCTCGACGTGGCCGGGCTACCGAAGTTGATCGGCCCGGCGTCGGTGGCGATGTTGAAGTCGTCGACCACCGCGGTGCCGCCGTCGTCGTTGATGACGGTCTTCTCGATCGTGACGGTGGCCTCGCCGGCCTCGACGAGTCGGAACCCGCATCCGTTGGCGGCGGTCGACGACCGCACGATGTCACGCGTGTTCGACTGCGAGTCGGTCCAGCGCGCGACCGGGGTGGTCTCGGTGGGGAGCGCGACGGTCGCGGTGCCCCCGGCGAGTTCGGAGATGATCCGGACTGCGCCGTTGTCTGCCTGACCCTGGCACGAGATCGTCCCGAACAGGTCGACCCGCGAGGTGCGGGTGCCGTCGTCGGGGCCGGCCGGGCGCGTGTAGTCGAAGTCGAGCAGACCCATGACCGAGATCGTGCCGCCCGCGCCGACGGAGTCCCCGCTGACGGGGTCGCGGTCGGCCACGGGGATGGTCGCGGTGGTCCGCATCTGGAACAGGCCGCGGACGCGCATGATCGCTCCGGCGCTGATCGTGATCGCTCCGGTGAAGACGCCGTTATTGCCGTTCTCCCAGCCGTAGTCCGATCCGACACACCAGACGTCGCCGTCGCGCAGCGTGTAGATCGGTGTCCCCATCTCATGTCCGGTGAGTCGACCGGTCGGGTTCGACGCCGACTCCGAGCCGTAGATCTCGGGGCCGGTGATCGTGCAGGCCGCGTCGGCCGCGTCGACCGCGTCGGCCGTGTGGCTCGACCCGGGTCCGGCGAAGACGATCGCCGTTGCGACGACGACGGCGAACACCGTCGTGATCGACCGCAGCGCGCGCCAGCGATGACTCTGCGGTCTGTGGAGGTGGGTGGGGAAGTGTGGCATGTCCTGGACTCCTCGGCCTTCGGCGCTCGCCCGGTAGCGCTCGACGTGGCTGTGCTCTCGGTATTTCGACGTTGACAGCGTGGCCAGAATTCCTTGACTCATTTGTATAGATTCTAACAATTCTGCCATCACCCCAGGTAGATCGCTACAAATCGGTGCAAAGAGCAGGGGTTAGGTTTCCCGGTCGCATCTTTTCGAACTCTGCTGATGCCGCGAAGAGCGCGCAGACACGCGCGTAAAGTGAGAATCTGACGATCGGAGGGCCATGCCGGGTCGATCGGGCGCTTCCAAACGGGCCGTGGGCCGCCGGGAAGGTACCGCAGCGCCGTGACAGTCGACTTCACCTCGATCACAGGTTGAGGGTTGACATCAACCCCTCAAGTGAAACTCGACCCTTGATCGAGCGTGGTGTGGACGTGGTTCGCGGCGCTCAGGCGTCGTTCGGTTCGTGTGCGACGGCGTCGCGCACGAGTCGATCGACGTCGGCATCGTCGTAGCCGACCTCGCGCAGCAACTCGCGGGTGTGCTCGCCGATCCGCGGTGCGGGTCGCCGAATCGACGCCGGGGTCGCCGAGAACCGTTCGCCGACCGGGATCACGCGGTAGCTCCCCGCGGTCGGGTGCTCGTCGAGCGGGAGTGCGGCCACCAGATCGTCGAGCGAGACCGCCTCGGTCGCGGGGATGTCGTGGTCGCGGCAGAAGTCGAGCCACTCGGCGGTGGTCCTGGTGGGCAGGAACGACGCGACGTCGCGGTACAGCGTGTCGCTGTTCTTGGTCCGCTCCCGACCCGAGCGGTAGCGGGGGTCGCCGAGCAGGTCGTCGCGCCCACCGGCTCGGAACAACAGGTCGTAGTGCTCGCCGTGGTACGGGAGGATGTTGATCCACCCGTCGGCGGTGCGCTGCGGTCGCCGCGACGTGGTGAGGATGCGCGGGTAGCCGGCCGGCGCGGCGGGTGGCTCGGGGATCGCGCCCGAGCCGTGCTCGTTCAGCACGAACGCCCGCATCACGTCGATCATCGGGATCTCGACCCGCTGGCCCTGCCCGGTCCGCTCGCGGTGGAACAGCGCAGCCAGCACGGCGTTGGCGATCGCCAACCCGCACACCTTGTCGGCGACGAGCGTGGGGAGCAGGATCGGCTCGGCGCCCATCCGAGCGAACAGGTCGGCGAACCCGCTCGCCGACTGGATGATGTCGTCGTAGGCGGGCGCGTCGGCGTGTCCGGAATCGGACGCGTAGCCGTGCGCCTGACAGAACACGACGTCGGGACGCACGGCGCGCACGTCGTCGTAGGCGAGCCCGAGCCGTCCGAGCGGTCCGGGGCGCAGGTTCGTGACCATCACGTCGACGGTTGCCGCGATCGCAAGGAACGCCTCGCGCCCGGCGGGCTGCTTGAGATCGAGCCCCACCGATCGCTTGTTGCGCATCAGGTTCAGTGCGACGCCCGAGAACTCCCGCGACGGCCCATCGCCCATCGAGCGGTTGAGATCGCCGGCGGCCGGTTCGACGGTGATCACCTCGGCACCGAGATCGCCCAGCGTGCGCGTCGCCGTCGGACCCATCACCACGCTGCTCAGATCGAGCACGCGGACACCGTCGAGCGGTCCACGCGCGGGGTCGGGGTCGGCGCTGTGATCGATCGTGGTCATCGTCTTCATGATGCTGCGCGACGGTCACGGGCGCCGATTCGACGCGGCCACGACTTCGCCCGGATCCACGTGCGTCCAGCTGTTCGGGCGCCATGACTGCAAGGGAGCGGACATGACGTAGCCGGACGACAAGCTCTTGGTAGCCAGCCGGTGGGAGTCCGGTCCGGGGAGACGCCAAGGTCCCCGGTAGCGATGCTCCCGGGTCCGGTCGAGAGGCCGGGTTCGAAGCGTGGCGGAGCGACTGGCCGGTCCGCAGTATGAAGCGAACTCTGCAGCGTCGTGAGGGCTCCCGCTCGCGCGGGAAAGAGAGGGTGCCGAGCCTGTGTGGATTGCGCGAAGGCCATGGAAGACGTCTGGGTTCTTGGAGCGGATGTCGATGAACCCTGCGGCGTAGGGGAGGTGGAACGGTCAGATGGGTGTCAAGGGAACTGGAGAGGCCCTTGTCGGCGCGTCGCTGCGGGGTGACGGAAGCGAGCCGATCGATAACCGGGTGGATCCTCGGGCAGTGGTCGGTGGCCGAGAGGGAGTCGGAGGGGGTCGTAGTAGTGGCGACCGGCACGACAACACAACCTGTCGTGGGCGAAGGGCCTCACAGTGGATTCAGACTCAGGCGAACCGCTGTCGACCGGCGAGTAGTGTCGCCGCGATGCGTGCTCCACGCGTGTTCGCCGCGATCGGTGCGATCGCACTGGTCGCGGTGCTGATGGTCGCCGCTGGCTCCGGCGGTGTGCGACTGGCCGAGCGCTGGCCGTCGGTGCCGTTCGGCGACACGGCGTTCGACGCCGGCGTCGCCCCGACGCCCGAACCGGCGCCGCTCGCGCCCGAGGGTGAAGCGGCCGAACAAGAGCCCTCGTTACTGGGCGACATCATTGGCTTCGTGCTGCTGGCCGCGATCGTCGTGTGGTTCTCGTCGTTCCTGCGCCGGATCGCCAGACGCTTGTTCGGATCAGACCGAGCCGAGCCGGTCGACGAGATCGAGTTCGAACCCGACCGGCTCGACGAGCGGGTCGTCCCCGCGCTCGCCGACGACGCGGCACGGCACCGCGCTGCGCTCGCGACCGGCGAACCGCGCAACGCGATCGTACGCTGCTGGCTGGCGCTCGAAGCGTCGATCGCCGCGGCCGGTGTCGAACGGCGCCCGTCGGACACCCCGAGCGATCTCGTGGTGCGAACACTTCACGAGACCGGTCTCGACAGCGTCGCGCTCGGGCGTCTCGCCGAGCTGTACCGCGAGGCGCGCTTCTCCGAGCACCCGATCGGCGAGGCCAACCGAGCCGCCGCGCTCGCCGCGCTCGACTCCATCCACGTTGCGCTCGGCGGGCACTCGAACGGCCGGGTCGAGGCGCCATGAGGCTCACCGCACCGAGGACCTTGCTCGTGGCCGCTGCTGCGATCGCCGCGCTCGGCGTGCTCGCCCTCGCCGGGACCGGCCCCGATCCGATCGTCGTGCTCGCGACCGGAATCGCGATCGGCGTCGTCGTGGTGTCGCTGATCGACGTCGTCCGTGCGGCACCGGTCGGCCCGGCCCCGCCCGTCGCCCAGATCACGGCGACGGCGCCGCGCGTCGATGCCCGGATCCGGTCGCTGCGGTTCAATCTGAGGTCGATGCGAGACGAGCGCGCCGACCGTCTCCACCGTTCGCTGGTCGAACTGATCGACGACCAACTGCTCGTCGCGCACGGGATCGACCGTGCCCGCCAACCCGATCGCGCGGCGGCCGTGCTCGGCGCCGAGCTGCAGGCGTTCCTCGACGAATCCTCGACAGCGCGGATCGTCGCCAACCCCGAACGGCTCGAGCGGATCGTCGACGAGATCGAGCAACTCTGACCGCAGGAGCCGCACGCCGATGGACCACCCCACCGAGCCCCCCGACACCAGCACCGACACCAGCACCGACACCAGCAGCGCGACGAGCGCCGGGTCGCCACCCGCGGCGCTGTCGATCGCCGAGGTCGCCCAGCTCGCGAACGCCGTGCTCGACGAGGTCGAACGGGCGATCGTCGGCCAGCGCAACACGCTCGCACTCGTGCTGTCGGGGGTGCTCGCCGGCGGTCATGTTCTGCTCGAAGACCTGCCCGGATCGGGCAAGACGCTCGCCGCGCGTTCGCTCGCCACCACGCTCGGGCTCGACTTCGCCCGCGCCCAGTTCACACCCGACCTGCTGCCGGCCGATCTGACCGGCTCGTTCACGTTCGATCAGCGCACGCAGGAGTTCACGTTCCGCGCCGGTCCGATCTTCACCGGGCTGATGCTCGCCGACGAGATCAATCGCACTCCCCCGCGGACGCAAGCGGCACTGCTCGAAGCGATGCAGGAGCGGCAGGTCACCGTCGAGGGCCGCACGTTCCCGCTCGACCAACCGTTCCACGTGCTCGCCACCGCCAACCCGATCGAGTACGAGGGCACGTATCCGTTGCCCGAGGCGCAGCTCGACCGCTTCTTGTTGCGCACCAGCTTCGGATACCCGAGCGCGGACGACGAGTGGCAGGTGCTCGCCCGGCGGGTCGCGCGCGGTCGCGAAGAACACGATCTGCGCCAGATCACCACGCCGTCGATCGTGCGCGCGATGCAGGCTGCGGTCGAGGGCGTCACCGTCGACGAGAGCATCGGTCGCTACTGCGTCGGGCTCGCCGGAGCGACCCGCGCCCACGCCAACGCGTTGACCGGCGCGTCGCCGCGCGGATCGCTGGCGCTGCTGCTCGCCGGCCGGGCGCGGGCGGTCATCGCCGGGCGCGACTACGTCGTTCCCGAGGACGTCAAGGCGATCGCCGTGCCCGCCCTCGCCCATCGCATCACGGTCCGCCCCGAGCTGTGGATGAGCGATGTGACGAGCGCCGCGATCGTGGGCGATGTCATCGAGGCGGTCAGCGCTCCCGAGCCGCTCGAACCGAACCGAGCCCCGTGATCGCCCGATCCCGAGCGACCGGGCCGTGGCAGCCGACAGTCGCACACGTGCGGGCGCTGATCGTCGCGGCGGCGGCGGCGATCGGCGCGGTGGTGGCGGGGCGACCCGATCTGTTGGTGATCGGGGTCCCGTTCGGGATCGTCGCCGCATGGGCCGCGATCGAACGCCCCCGCGGCGCCGTGACGTTCACCGAGCAGCTCGGCCGCGACGTCGTTCGCGAAGGCGCGGCGACACGGCTGATGGCGCAGATCGATCCGACCGACGCCGAGTTGCTCGTCGGCGAACTCTCGGCCGTCACCCACATCGACCGGGTCCCGGCGAGCGGCGCGGTCGCTGTCGCCGGCCGTGACGAACCGCATCACCTCGACGTCGGCGTTCGCCCGACCCGGTGGGGGCGCCGCGAGATCGGTGGGTTCCGGGTCGTCGCACTCGGATCGTGGGCGGCGTTCCGGTCGATCGGACCGGTGAGTCGTCACCAGCTCACCGCGCTGCCGCTGCCGGGACCGTTCGACAGCGACGTACCGTTCCGCCCGGCACGGGGTCTGGTGGGCCAGGACCGTGCGCTGCGAACCGGTCAGGGCGCTGAGTTCGCAGCCGTCCGCGGATTCCGACCCGGCGACCGGTTGCGCCGTATCAACTGGCCTCGCACGCTGCGATCCGACACCGTCCAGGTCAACGCGTCGTGGGCCGACGAAGACAACCACGTCGCGCTCGTGCTCGACGCGTCGGTCGAGATCGGCGTCGATCTCGACCGCGACCTGCCGTCGAGCCTCGATGTCGCGGTCCGCGCCGCGGGTGCGATCTCTGAGCATCTCACCCGCCGCGGCGATCGGGTCGCGCTCTACGTCTACGGCGGTGCCCGGACGCGGACGGTGCCGGCCGGTACCGGTCGGCGTCACGAGCGGCGCGTGCTCGACGTGCTCGCCGGCGTGCGCACCGGCGACGCGAGCAGGGCGTCGCGACATCCGGCCGCGTCGTCGAGCGCGGTCGCCGACGCGTCGCTGGTGGTGATGCTGTCGCCGCTGGCCGGCCGCGACGCACTCGACCGTGCGGTCGCGCTCGGACGGCGCGGGCTGTCGGTGGTGGTGATCGACACGTTGCCCGACCATCTCGCCGCCGCCGACGACCCGATCACAGCGCTCGCATGGCGGATCCGTCTGCTCGAACGGCGGCGCGAGATCCGCCGGATCGAACGCGTCGGTGTCCCGGTGTCGAAGTGGCACGGTCCGCGCAGCCTCGACGGGTTCTTGCGCGACGTCGCCCGTCGCGCCCGCGCACCGAGGATGCGGCGGCCGTGAGCTCGAGGTGGGGAGCCGTGCTCCACGAGCAACTCGCGGTGGGGTGGCAGCGGTGGGCGTTGCGCGCGGCGGCGCTCGGTTCGCTGCTCGTCGCGCTCGCCGCGACCGGATTCGGATCGACCGTCGGCTCGGCGACGGCAGCGACGCTGATTGTCGCCGGCGCGCTGGTCGCCGCGTTGATCCCCGACTCGCCGGCGCCGCTGATCGTGATCGTCGCGATCGTGTGGCGCTGGCTCGCGGTCACCCGAAACCCGCTCGACTGGCGCGTCAACCTCGTCGCCGCCGGGCTGATCGTCGGCCATGCGGCCTGCGCGTTGCTCGCCGGGCTGCCCGCGGGTGCATCGCTTCCGTGCGACGTGGTGCGGCGCTGGCTCGTCCGCGTCGCGATCGTGACGCTCGCCTCGATCGCCTGCTGGGGGTTCGGCCTCGCCGTCGACGGACGCTCTCCGGTCACAAGTTCGGTGCTGTCCGCCGCCGCACTCGTGTTGGTCGGCGCGGTCGTGGCCGGGCTCGTCACGGCCTCGCTCACCGACCGCCCACCCGCATCCGACCGCGAGCGGCGCTGACCGGTGAGCGACCGCGCCCGCGATGCGAGATCGTACGGCGGCCGTGATCGATCAGCCGTCGGCAGGTTCGCGTTCGGCGGGGCTCGTCGAGGGGTCGCGGGTGGGTGTCAGGCGTTGGTCGGTGTTCGGCGGCGTGTCGGAGTGCGGTGCGGTCGCGGTCGGGTTGTCGCGTTTTCGAGGGGTTGTTGCGTTGGTAGATGGCCGGTGTTGGCGGGTGTCGATAGCGAGGGATGTAGTGCGTCGGTCAGGTCGACGCAACACAGCAGTCGTGGTTGGTGCGGTTCGTCGTGGATCTGTTGCGCAAACCAGCGGAGGGGGTGGGTGGTGCTGGTGGGGACCGGCGGGGTGCCGAACCCAGATTCTGAATCGCTCCTGGTTCTCCTCCAGGCCACCGATCCTGGAGGACGACGACGGTGAGACGGATTCATGATCGAGTGGCTGGTCTTGATGTGCATCGTGTGTTGATTCGGTCGAGTGCACGCCGCGGGCTCCGGTACAGCGTCGGGGCCACCCAACCCAGCCAAGTCAAACGGTCCGAGGGGCCCTATCCCGCCGTCGGGCGGTCCGGGGGTCGGTCGGGGTGTGCGTGGCGGCGTCGGGGGCGGCGGGGATCGCTGTGGATCCAGTCGGCGAGCAGCGTTCGCAGCGCCGTGATCAGGACCAGCGGCTGATCGAGCATCGGATGGTGGCCTGCGGTCGGCAGTTCGACCACGGGCGTCGCGCGGCCCATCCTGTCGAACATGAAGCGACCGATGTCGATGTCGACGAGCCCCTCCTCGCAGCGGAACAGCGCGACCCGGCAGGCGATCTGGCCGAGAAAGGCGAGCGCCGATCGGCTTGGATCGCCCCCCATCGCGTGCCAGAAGCTGTTGTCGAACTTCCACCGCCAGCCACCGTCGACCTCGCGGATCGAGCGCCGCGCGACGTGGTCGATCACATAGTCGAGGTAGTGCTCCTGCGGGGGCAGGGTCCGGAACCGCCCGACGACCTCGTCGACTGTTGCGTACGTGCGCGGCGTGTCGAACGTGGGCCTGCTGCGAGCGGCGGTGACCTCGGCGTCGTGTTCGAATACCGGCGAGTCGACGATCACCGCGCCGGCGAGCGCGTCGGGGTGGCGAGCCGCTGTCGCGATCGTGACGAATCCGCCCATGCTGTGGCCGACGACGATCGGGGCGACGATCCCGGCGTGCTCGGCGACCGCAGCCACCTCGTCGGTCCAGATTTCGAGGGTGTAGGCGTCGCGCCGACCCGAGTCGCCATGACCGCTGAGGTCGATCGCGACGCAGTGCAGCCACGGCCGGAACGTCGCTGCGATGTGGGTCCACCAGTGCGCGTGTGCGCTGCCGCCGTGGACGAACACCAACCCGGTGCCGGCGCCGCGATCGGCGCCGCGATCGGTGTCGTCGGGCAACCATTCGAGGTAGTTGATCCGGCAGCCGTCGACGTCGACGTTGCGGCGCTCGAACGGGGTGGCGATCGCGGTTCGGTACCAATCGGGTGCGTCGACCCGCAATCGGGGGTCGACATCGAACGCATCGGGCATGATCCGATCGAAGCACGTCGCCGGTGTGCATGCCCAGTCCGCGCCGTGTGTTGCGAACCGCGCCCGCTGCATGTGGTGATCGCCGCTGCGGACCTCTGGTCTCGGCACGTGGCATGGCTGTCCGACCCCGAAGCGTGGAGCGCGCTGATCGCGCTCCTCGCCCTCGAGATCGTGCTCGGCGTCGACAACGTCGTGTTCATCTCGATCCTCGCCGACAGGGTGCCTGCCGACCAGCAAGACCGCGCCCGGCGCACCGGCATCTTGGCGGCGGGCGGGATGCGGATCGTGCTGCTGCTCGGCGTCGGCCGCATCACCCAACTCAACGACGACTGATCTACGCTGTTCGACCGGGGCTTCAGCGGCAAAGACGTCATCTTGCTGATCGGTCGCTGTTCTTGATCTTCAACGCGACCAAGGAGATTCATCACCAGCTCGAAGGCGAAGATGAGCACGTCGAACAGAAGGTCGCGCCCACGTTCGGTGCGGTGATCTTGCAGGTGATGCTGCTCGACATCGATCGATTCGGTGATCACCGCAGTCGGCATGACCGATGCCGTCGCAGTGATGGTGATCGCGATCACGATCGCGGTCGTCGTGATGCCGTCACTGCGGTCTGGCCCGATCCGCTGTTCGCGTTCGGTGCCGATCTGACGAGCGGCGTCGACTTCTCGCGTCGCTTCCTGCGGTTCGTCACGCCGGCGCCGCTGCTGGCACTCTCCGCGATCGCGGTGCCGACCGGGCTGCACGACGGGTTTCCGGTCGGTGTGCAGGTCCACGCCGATCGCGTCCGCGACGACTGGGCACTCCAAGCCGCGACGGTGATCGAGGAGGCGAGCCCGACCCTGGCTCCGGTCGACCCCCTCGACCTGCGTAGCCTCGGCATGGTGAACGCTCACCCTCAGCCGCTCGGCGGCAACGAGATGCCCCGCTTCGGGGGACCGGGCACCTTCATGCGGTTGCCCGGCCGCAGCGAGCCGAACGAACTCGACGTCGGCATCGTCGGCGTGCCGTTCGATCTCGGCACGTCGTGGCGGCCGGGTGCCCGGTTCGGGCCGCGGGCGATCCGCAACGAGTCGGTGCTGATCCGCCCGTACAACATGGCGACCCGGGCGGCGCCGTTCGATTCGCTGCGCATCGACGATCTCGGCGACGTCGCCGTCAACGCGTTCGACAAGAACGACTCGGTGGCGCGGATCGAATCGCACCATCGCTCGCTGCTCGGCGAGCACGACATCGTCCCGGTCACGCTCGGAGGCGACCACACGATCGTGTTGCCGATCCTGCGGGTGATCGCCGCCCGGTACGGCCCGGTCGGGCTGGTTCACGTCGACGCCCACACCGACATCAACGACGAGATGTTCGGCGAGCGGATCGCCCACGGCACACCGTTTCGCCGCGCTGTCGAAGAGGGCCTGCTCGACACCGAACGTGTCGCCCAGATCGGTGTCCGCGCGACCGGCTACGCGGCCGACGACTTCGACTGGTCGCGCGAGCAGGGATTCCGCGTCGTGCAGGCCGAGGAGTGCTGGCACCGATCGCTCGAACCGTTGATGGCCGAGATCCGCGACAAGGTCGGCGGCGGGCCGGTCTATCTCAGCTTCGACATCGACGGGATCGATCCGGCGTTCGCCCCGGGCACCGGGACGCCCGAGATCGCCGGTCTCACCGTTCCGCAGGCGGTCGAGATCATCCGCGGTTGCCGGGGGCTCGATCTGATCGGCTGCGACATGGTCGAGGTCGCACCGGCCTACGACACGACCGGAACCACCGCGCTGACGGCAGCCAACCTCGTCTACGAGATGTTGTGCGTGCTGCCCGGCGCGACCCACCGATGAACCGGTCGGCGGCGCGTTCGACGCTCGGCGTGGTGTTCGGAGATCGGTTCGAGGCGCCGTGCGCGACGACGCTGGCGGCCTGACTCGGCTCCGAGCGACACGGTGGGTTCGGGACCGTCGGTGGATTGCTGCCCGCCCGCTACCGGTCGGTCGTACGCGTGCCCGCACCGCTGCTCCACGACCACGACTGGTGGCGGCGTCACCGCGAGCTGTTCGAGCAGATCGCGCACGGCGGTGCGTCACACAGCGACGCCCGGAGCGGCGTGCTCCGCCGACCGGAGGGCAACGGCTTCGACCGGGTCGATGGGCGTGTGGCGTGGAGCGAACCCGCGACGACCACGAGCGGCGAGCGTGATGCTCATCGACGCCGGTTGCGCGCCGACAACGAACGAATGCCGAGATACGCACGCACTGGCGCGATCGCGCGTTTCGACACCCGAACGGAGCTACTACCCCGTCACCGGTGTGGTGCGCGATGTCCGTGCGCAGTGCGACCAGTCGAGCGCGCTGTGGCGCAACCCCGATCTGTCGTGGCCCGACGATCGGAGCTGGCACGTCGGACCGATGTCGACTTCCGATCGCCGTACGTCGGGGGCAGCGCGGTGTTCGTCGCCGCACTCGGTCGTGGCGTGCCGGTCCCGACTCTGGCGGGACGGGTGTTGCCAAGCCCCGCGACGCCGTGACCAGGCGTTTTTCGTCGCGACATGTCGGTCGCGGGCGAAATGTCGGGACGACACGTCCACCGCTCCGGCCGGCATGTGTGCCAAGCTGCACACCCGTGAGGGACGAATGGTCGTCGAGCAGGGCGAACTGTGGCCCGCTCAGCGGGATCGTCGCCACCCACTGCGTGCGCATCCGCACGATTGTCATGGTGAGTGGTCGATAGCCGGCGACCAGCGCAGAGCGTGACAGTGTCCGGGGAAACACCGTCGAACCGCGCCCTCGCTACCTGGTCTCTCGCGATCCACCCGCCGAAGTCCGGTCGGCGTCGCTCGAACCGGTGTCGTTCGACGATCTCGTCCCGGTCGAAGACCGAGCGCGGGTCGGCTCGGATCAGGGGGTCGCGAGCTGTTCGGCGAGGGCGAGCAGGCGTTCGTCGTCGCCCCACCGGCCGAGCAACTGGACGCCCTGGGGGAGACCGTGCTCGTCGGTCGTGCCCGACGGCACCACGATCGCCGGGCGTCCGGTCAGGTTGGCGACGAAGCAGTACGGGAACAATTCGTCGTTGCGTTCGATGTAGGAGTCGAACGAGTCGACCTCGCCGCCGACCCACCCGAGCGGGATGCGCGGCCTGCCGAGCGCAGGGGTGAGCACGACGTCGAGATCGGCCGTCGCGGTCTCGAGTTGCCATCCGATCCGGCCCTCGGCGATCTGGGCCTCGGTGATGTCGTCGACCGTGAGCGCGCCGGCCCGGTCGAGCACGGCGAGGGTGATCGGCTCGACGGTCGACTCGTCGAGCGCACGCCCCGTCGCCGCTGCGAGCGAACGCGCCTCGGCCGCCACCCACCGCGAGAAGCACACGTCCCACGTCGCCATCGAGCGTTCGTAGTCGAACGGCACACCGTCGACGGGGACGATCGTGTGCCCCGCGTGTTCGCAACGGTGGGCGACCGCCTCGGCCGCCGCCACGACGAGCGGATCGGTGTCGCATCCGGCCCAGTGGCTCGTCGACAACCCGATCGTGAGCGGCTCACCCGGGTGTGTCGCGGCGGGTCGATCGGCGAGCACCTGCCAGCAGCGTTGCGCATCGCGGGCGGTGCGGGTGACGACGAACTCGACGGCGATCCCGCCCCAGCCGCCGTCGGGCCAGGCGATTCGCCGGCGAGACGGCTTGAGCCCGTACAGTCCGCACGTCGCGGCCGGGATGCGGATCGACCCGGCGCAATCGGAGGCGTGGGCGACCGGCACCACACCCGCTGCGACGGCGGCCCCGGCCCCGCCCGACGATCCGCCCGCCGACCAACCCGGCGCATGCGGATTGTGGGTCGCGCCGTTGACGCGCGTCTCGGTCGTGCCGTGCTGGATCAACTCGGGCACCGCCGAACGCCCGGCGACCGTCGCGCCGGCGCGGTGCAGCCGCGCGTAGAACGGGTCGGTCGTGTCGGCGCGCACCCCGGCCGCGAGCGCCGAGCCGCGTTCGACGAGGCGTCCGGCCTCGCCCGACCCGAAGTCCTTGCGCAGCATCGGGACCCCGGCGAGTGGAGCCGTGTCGGGGGCGTCGTCGGCTCCGGCGTCAGCGCCGGCGCCCCACGACGGAGCGTCGTACCACTCGATCACGGCGTTGATGTCGGCGTGCGTCGCGACGTGGCGGGCGGTGGCCGCGCGGTGGACATCGGCCGTGGTCAGGTCGCCCGCTGTCACCGCCGCCGCAATCGCGACCGCGTCGAGATCGAGATACTCCGCGGGCGACAGCGCCATCAGTCGTAGGGGAGGTGCAGCGGGGCCCGTTCGCCCCACACGTCACCGGGGCCGGGGTTGTCGCTGGGGCTCCCACCGCCGAGTTGGTGCACGATGCCCCAGGCCGCGTTGAGCGCGGTCTGCACGGCACCCTCGGCCCAACCGGGGGTCCAGCTCACGTCGTCGCCGGCGAGGAACAGGCCGCGTTCGGCTGCGGGCAGATCGTCTTGCACGAAGTGCGCGTACATCCGGCGGTTGTAGCGGTAGTGGCCGGGAAGCGCGCCTTTGAACGCGCCGAGGAACAGCGGGTCCGCCTCCCACGACACGGTGATCGGCTGGCCGATCACGCGGTTGCGGATGCCGGCGGTCGGGTAGATCCGTTCGAGCGTGTTGATCGCCAGTTCGGCGCGTTCGTCGGCGCGCATCGGGAGCACCTTCAGCGCGTCGGACATCCAGGCGTACGACAGGCAGATCACCGCCGGGCGGCCGGGGCCGTTGTCGAACAGGTAGGTGCCGCGGGTGTTGCGATCGGTCAGTGTCATCGACATCGCAGGGCGACCGGTCGCCGGGTCGATCTCGTGCCAGAACGGCCGGTCGACCATCACGAACGTCTTCGACGACTGCATGTAGCGGGTGCGATCGAGCGCCATCCACGCCTTGTGGCTGAACAACGATTCCTCGACGTCGATCGCGGTCGTCAGCAGCCACGACTGGGTGGTCACCAGCACCGCCGGGAACGAGCGCACGACCCCCCAGCGATCGGTGACCGCGATCTGGTCGCCGTCGCGGCGGATCGCGCTGACGCCCGGTTCGGGCGCGCCGCCGTGGAGCGACGCCAGCGAGGTGCCCGGCGACCAGTACGCCGGATCGTCGAGCGCGGCGGCCCACAGACCACGCGGGATTTGCTCGACCCCGCCGACCACGAAGCGTTGGTTCTCCTCGAAGTCGCACAGCACGACGCGCAGGATCTCGAGCATCGAGTTGGGGAAGTCGGAATCCCATCCGCCGGTGCCGAACCCGACCTGGCCGAACACCTCGCGGTGGCGATAGCTGAGGCGCTCGAACGACGGCGATGTCGCGACGAAGTCGTAGAACGTGCGGTCGTCCCACGCGGCCACGATCGGATGCCACCCGGCAGCGACGGCGGCGGGATCCTTGGCGGCGATCGCGGACTGTATCGACGAGAACCCGATCCGGTCCTCGAGCGCATCCTCCCACGCCGACGCGACCTCGCGGAACAGATCGGGCAGGTCGTCGAGGGTGCGCGCGAAATGCGATTCGCCGGCGAGATCGATGACGGTCGTCGGGGCGGCGTCGGTAAGCGGATTCGGGAACGGCCGGGTGCCGAGTCCGAGCCGGTCGAGGTAGTGGTAGAACGCCGTGCCCGACACCGGGAAGCGCATCCCGCCCAGCTCGGCGACGGCCTCGGGGTCGGCGCCGAACGGCTCGGAGCGCAGCCGACCCCCCATCCGGCCCGCCTCGTACACGACCGGGCGGAGGCCGATGTTGGCGAGTTCGTAGGCCGCAACGATGCCCGAGA
Organism: Peronia peronii; assembly: GCA_039654565.1. Taxonomy (NCBI): domain Eukaryota; kingdom Metazoa; phylum Mollusca; class Gastropoda; order Systellommatophora; family Onchidiidae; genus Peronia; species Peronia peronii. The sequence goes on from JBCEWB010233417.1 coordinate 20,798, forward strand.
TCCCGGCGCCCACGATCGCGATCTCGGTGCCGTGCTGCGACGCCGGGATCTGCAACGGCCCCGAGCCGTGTCGCAGCCAGGCGGTGTAGTCGAACGGAAAGTCGGGACCGAACGCGGTCACATCTCGGGCACCGGGCACGCGTGCGACGCTATCTGCAGGCGGTGGCCGCTGCCGAGATCGCGTCGCCTCGCCGTCCTCAGCGAGCGTCGGGTCAGGTCTGCGGCGGGCGGGCCGCCACGACGAAACCGGCCAGCGCGAGCACGCCGAGGGACGCCGCGATCGCGAACCCCCAGCCGGCGTCGGTCTCGACGATCGGCACCAGGGCGAGCGGCCCGACCGCGTGGCCGACGAACCGGAACGACAGCATCGACGAGAGCGCCCCACCGCGGTTCTCGGGAACCAGCACCGCGCCGAGGTGCTGCATCGTGACCTGGATGCACGCGATCGCCGCGCTCGCCACGATCAGCACGGGTAACAGTACTGCGATCGCCGAGAGTTGGCCGATCGTCGTGATCGTCGCGACGACGACCACGGTGGCGGCGATGATCGTCGGCGTCGTCCCCCAGCGGTCGATGATGTCGCCGCCGATCGGCCCCATGATCGCGGTGGTGGCCCCGCCGACACCCAAGACGATGCCGGCCCCGACCGATCCGGTGCCGAGGCCGTCGCGCAGGTACACGCCGACGACCACCGCGATCCCGATCGGGCCGGCCGCCGAGAACAGCGACGCGCCCCACAGCGACGCCATGCGCAGCGTCAACAGCGGGCCGATCGGCGGCGCCATCGCGGCGGGCCGGGGTTCGCCCGGAGCGGGCCGGACCGCGAGCGCAGCCGACATGATCGCGAGCAGCGCGAACGCCCACCGCCAGTCGACGGTCGCCAGCACCCCGCTCACGAGCGGCGCGGTCGTCGAACCGATCGCCTGGAAGCTGGTGTAGATCCCGACCGCCCGGCCGCTCGACTCGGACGGGGTGACCTCCATCAGTCCGGCGAGCAGCAGCGGTGTGATGAACGCGTTCGTGATGCCCTGTGCGACGCGGGCCGCGAGGAAGACCTCGATCGACGGCGCGACCGCCGCGACGAGCGAGGCGATCGCGTAGGCCACGAACACCGTGCGGGTGACCCGCGACCGGCCGAGCCGCTCGCCGATCGTGCCCGACACCAGCAGCAGCGCGGCGAACGGCAACAGGTACCCGCTGAACGACCAGATGATGGTGTCGTTGTCGACATCGAACGCGGCGCGCAGTTCGGGATAGATCGGGAGCACGATGATCGTCCCGAACGGACCCAGGAATCCACCGATGTAGAACGGCAGCGTCGTGAGCGTCAGAAGGCGGCCGCGCGACATCTCGCCAGCATCGCGGATCGCGGTCGCGAACGACGCGGCGAACGCCCCGGCTCGCTGGCGGGGTGCGAGATCAGGCGCGACTGGCGTCGACGGCGGCCACCAACTCGTCGATCGTGGGGCGCTGGTCGGGCGACGGCGGCCAGAATCCGGCTGCGAGCCGGCCGTCGGGACCGATCACGAAATCGCCGCCGAGTTGGCGCATGTCCTGCACCGGCGAGCGCCGCAACCGCCGACCCGCGAACACGAGCCGGGTGTACATCGCGATCGAACCCGGGTTCAGGACCTGTCGCAGCGTGCCCCGCTCGATGCCGAACCGGCGGTACAGCGCACGGTCGGGATCGGCGAGGACGGGAAACGGCAGGTCGAGGTGGGCGCGGTGGGCTTCGGCGTGGGCGGGGGTACCGAACGTGATCACGGCGATCTGGGCGTCACCGAACCGGTCGTGCTGATCGCGCACGGCGATCAGGTGCTCCTGGCAGGGCAGTCAAAGCAGGTGGCGATGGAAGATCAGCAGAAGGGGCCGCCCGAGGTGGTCGGCCGATCGCCACGGCCGCCCGTCGGCGTTGGCGAGCACGATGTCGTCGATCAGGTCACCGGTCTGCATGTCGGGAAAGCTACTGGTCGGTGGCGTCCGCCGCGTCGTGGACGAGCGCCGAGCGTCGGAACGCGGGGTTGAGCGTCGTACTCCGCGACGATCCGCGCCTTGCAGACACGGTCACCGCAAGCAACGTCAACGGGTTCGGCGAGAACCTCGAACACGAACGCCGCCAACACGTGCTGTCGTGCCGCGCTCGCCCGAATACCGCGACCTCGCCCCAGCGCAGGTCTGCACGTCTCCTCGACGACTCGGTCAGCACGACCGGGTCGACGGACGCGACGGCGCCCTGCGTCGCCGCGGTCGCCCGACGATCGCTGCCGACTCGGCGTCGTTCGACACGGGAAGGTCTGGCAGAACCGGGTGGGAGCGGCGGCGTCGCGGTCGCCGGCGTCGGTGTAGCACCCGACCTTGGCGGGTAGACGTGTGTTTCCACGCCCCGCGACACGGTGACCAGGTGTTGTTCGTCGGGGCCCGTCGGTCGCAGGGCGAAATGTGGGGGCGACCCACCCACCCACCGCTGCGGCCGGGATGTGCGCCACGCTGCACATCCGCGAGGGACGAATTCTCGCCCACACACTGTCACGCTCGGTGCGAATCGCGGGCGACCAACCACTTACCGAGACAACAGTGCGGTTACGCACGGCTGCGACGGCAGCGCGGGCGGGGTGTTGGCGGCCATTGCGTTCTGCCCGGTGGCGGCCATCTGGATGACTCACTGTGCGTGGCTGCCGAGCACGTCTCGGTCGAACGTGATCCACCCCGCGTGTCGGCGACGAGCACTCTCAGCCGACGTGATCTCCAACACGTCCGCCGTGTCTCGGTGCGCACAACGTGACGGGCGCGAACGCGACAGTGCGATGCTGCGGGTGCTGGACGACGTCATTGCCGAGCGATGCTGCGTTCGTGATCACCCCAGCTCGTACAACCACCTCACACATCCGTCCGCGGATGCACGTGTATCGGCCGGGCGTGAATCAGCTGTCACCGACCGACATCGCCGTCCATCGATTCCCCTGACGGAGCGTTC
>JBCEWB010233525.1:1250-23759 GCA_039654565.1 Peronia peronii
ACATTTATTTTGTTGTTTTCTTCATATTTGAATGAGCAAACTTTTAACAAGCTTTTTAAAGCCAAATACTGAAATTGCTTCTGAGATTTTGATTTGTCATGAAGCAAAAGTTGTAATAGCCAGACGGAAGGGTATGAAATGAAATCTTAGTGGTATAGGACCTGGTGGTGAAAGAGTTGGCGGTAAGCCAAATATGAATATTTTAGACTGAATTTGAGTGCATTGTAAACATGATCACACTACTGAAGTCATGCACAGTAGATCAGAAAGTTTACTTGTGTGACATTTAAAGTCATAGTCAAACTTATAGCAAATGTATGAGTTTTTTTACTGTTCTAATGAAATGTCTGTTTGCTAGTAATGTTTTCCACAAACACAATAAGTATTGTAATTTATTATGCGAGATTCAATGAGGGCCTGATTTTTTGAGAACACTACCCATAAAGTCCATCAAACTTCCATAAAGAGTATCAAAATACTTACCAGTATTTTTGCTTCTCAAAGACTCTTGTTTGATAGATCAGTTTGGTTTAACTCATTGAAATATTTACTCTCAGACTCATATTTTCAGTATGTATTATTTGATAAATCTGAAGATTTGGTTTTTATCTGTTATTTCTACTGTATATATCTCGTGCCCAGGACAAATGAGTTGGAAGTCGATTGGGGAGATGTCAAATTACGACCGTTTTTAACTATTTTCCGACTGAGATACCGAAATATTTTATTTGTTTTCCAGAAAACAAAAATTCAGCCTTTTCTAACGTGAAAAGAAAAATTTGGTATCTGAATCGGAAAATGGTTAAGAACAGCTGTAACTCGCGATTGCCTAGAATGACTTCTGTCTCATTTGCTCTGGACGCAAGACATATTTAGTTGAAAATCTTGTACAACAGATATGGCTTGTTTTGTGGTGGGATGAAAATATATCCTTTGCTTCACACAATGTTACTTCAATGCTTGGACTTGATATGAAAGCGACAGGGATACAAATAAAGCTCACTGAACTTTTAAGGCACATGTATTTATTACATTATATTTAAATGAAAACCATGAAACCCTATGTGACAAGAAACACAGAGGCACAGGAATAGATGTAAATGTACTTATTTATTTTTTAATCTGCATAATTGAAAAGTCTACTATATGATTGGAAATGGTAAAAACTGAAACCGAAGAAAATGTTATTTTTATTTTCCATACATGTTCATTCCCATATTCTGATAAAATTCCTTGGTAATGTGAACAGTTTTGTTTTCATAAGTGTCCCACATACTCTCATTAAAGTTCTGCTCTTCCAAATTTCCTTGCTGCAGCTGGAAGCCCATTGTTGACTATATTGATGCTCAGTTTGATGCCTATCTACATGAAGAGCTCAAGATTAAAAGAATGCTCCACACCTACCATGACACCCGTGTCCACGCATGTTTGTACTTCATTGCTCCAACTGGACACTCGTAAGTCTTTTGTTTCTTCTTTTTTTTAAGTTTTTACATTTCTTTTTTTCAGACATACCAGCCACACACCTTTTGTTTTGTATTATTTTTTTCAACAATGATCTGCTAAGACAGCTGTTGCAGGAGGCTGAAATGTGCATTATAAGGTAGCCATAACTCTTAAGTCCACAATTGCGCAATGTCCTTTAAGAATACTCTGGTAGCAGGAGATATTATATACACCTTTTGTGGTTTATACATTTGAGGGATGGAAATGGAAATTGAAGTAAGTGATCAAATTCAAATTTTGAAAAAACAGGAGTTATTGTATTTCATCCTTTGTGTTTTGACATCAGTGGAACTAGACTGGACTAATCTTTGTATTTCACTTTTTTCCAAAAATAAATTTATGTAGGATAGCAGGGTGTCAAACATAAAAGAAAAAAAAATATGCTTTGGCACTCATTATGTGCGTTGTTAATAACACTTTGATAGACTTGCATTAATAAGTAAAGACTTTAGATTCAGGTCATTGTGATATAAATTATGGTTCTGGTAAAAGCCAAACAAAAAAAAAAAAAGAAATCCCTGTCTTGTGTTCAGTCAGTACAGTAGCAATTTGATTTGCCATATGCAATTCTCATTAGCTTAGAAAAGACTGGTACTTGCATCATCATTATCTTCAAAGTTCATTTCATTGTTGTTGTTTCCTATCATGAATAGAATAAATTTATGGATCACCGCACCATCAGTGTTACATATGTTAGAGAGAAAGAGCAGAAAAAAGGTTTGTGGTCAATGCTGTGAATATCTTTCAAAGCAGACTGGCATCTTAGAATCAAGTATTCAGTTTTTCCAGCCTTGTCCAACTTTATCATATTAATTTTTATCTATGCTGATTACACAGCTCTGAATATCTCTTATAGAACAGTAACTATACTGATCCACACTTAAATTTTTAGGGCGGCAGTTTGATGGATTTTCCAGCATATCCTTCTTTCTTAGCATGTGGCAATATCCTACACAGAAACATCATTTTTCGCTGTTCACTTTTGTTTTATTAGGGATGATAGATTGAACATAGATTTTGTTTGTCCCCAGTCTGAAAGCCCTGGATCTGGTAACCATGAAGAAGTTGGACACTAAAGTCAACATCATACCAGTCATTGCCAAGGCTGACACGATCACTAAGACAGAACTCAACAAATTCAAAACCAAGGTCTGTACAGAACTATGAGATCACAAATCTTTCTCATGTTACAGGCATTATATGCAATCATGGAATTTCACCATGTTATCCAAGAAAGGAAAAAAAAATAACTGGATTGTTCTTAACTTTACACATCATTAACCCTCACAGTGACAGCCCATCTCATCCACTGCAACCTGCCTGGCCACCAGTGATTTAGTATTATTTCATCCAGCAAACATTGCTATATATATACACAGCAAATGTTCAGAATGCTAAAACTAGTTTTTATTGTGACAATAAGGAGAAATCATAATTTAAAATGGTTTCACTTTATATTGCTGTATTGAAAACTTTAAACATTGCCCAAGTAAAGGAAAATGCAAACAAAAAACTTTCTTTGAAAGCAGTTTTCTCCAGGCAAGGTTATCATTTTAGTTAATTATTCCTCTTCACTCTTTGTGAAACATAAGCCCTCAACAGTAGTCGCCCACTTTTGCTCTGTTGATCTTCTCAGCCCCTGTAACAGGTTGGTAGCCATAATTGGAGGCTTGGCCTCCAAGTCTGTTTAGGACATCCTCGTTTTCTCTTTTCTTTGCTGGTTTTAGTCCTCATTACCTCAGAGAAAAGTGGTTCTTGCATCATACTTTATATCACAGTTGTCATTTTCTGTCATGAATGGGGTAAATCTGCAAATCACACATGCCATCAGTGTTGCATATATAGAGAGGGAGCAGGAGAAATAGTCTGTGGTCAATGCTGTGAAAAAGCCTGTCAAGTTAGATTTAGATTAACACTTTGTTCTATCATTATTTTTTCTATTTTTTCTCTTCCCCTGTAGTTGATGTCTGAGCTGGTGTCCAATGGAGTTCACATCTACCAATTCCCCACTGATGATGAAACAGTTGCTGATACTAACTCTGCAATGAATGTAAGTACCCAAAAGTCTTTTTACATTAAGAGCGGAGCTTCTTGGGAAATTTAAACTTTGCTGAATATTTTCAGCTAATCCTACATTTTTTATGACATTGTTTGGATGAAGTGGGGTTGTGCGTTTTAGTTCTTCTGTCACTACTAGGAACGCTGTAATTTTACTAAGCAAAATCTTTACTAGATAAGAAATAATGTGTGTTAACATATGAAAACAGCACAGATCCTGAAGGGAGAAATTTTAGAAGTCCTAGATCATTGGAATTCCATTTGTATGGCTGTGAACTCTGCTTGTCAGAAAAAATAATTTGGTTAAACAAATGATTTCGTAAACTGCAAAACGTAAAATTCTTTGTGATTTACTTTAACCTGAAAATGCTGTATGGTTTACAATTCTTATTGTGTTCTTTTTATGACTAGACAATCCTTGGACATCTGAGAATATTTCCATGCAATACAGTAATCACAATATTTGACAGTTCACTTTTGGTTTTCAGAAATATCATAAATTTGATAGAGCCAGGCATGGCTTGAATGAGATAATACAGAATAACACATCAATTATCCATTAGATATTGTACTATTGAAGTGCAAGCACAATGTCACTAGCAAGGCAAGGAAACTGAACAGGTGCAGATCTTTGCATTGGTACACCTTAAGCAATGTGACATTTGGAGCTCTCTCTTGTATTTCAGCAACACCTGCCGTTTGCTGTGGTGGGCAGTAATGATGAGGTGAAAATTGGCAACAAAATGGTCAAGGCCAGACAGTATCCCTGGGGAACTGTCCAAGGTATGCAGCTGTGTGGGATCTCTTCTGATAGGTTGTCCGTGTGATTGGCTAACGTCTTACACATCTTCTTGCTACTCTCATCTCCCAACATAGATATCTTCATGTTAGTCCTTTATTCAACCTCATATGTCTTGCGCCCAGGGCAAATGAGTCGAAAGTCAATCAGAGACATTTCAAGTTACGGTCGTTTTTAACTGTTTTCCGACTGAGAAACCAAAATCTTTTATTTGTTTTCCACAAAATGAAAATTCAACCTTTTCTCAGTGGGAAAGAAAAATTTGGTATCTGAGTTGGAAAATAGTTAAAAATGGCCGTAACTCAGGATCACCCAAAGTGACTTCCGACTCATTTGCTCTGGGCGCAAGACATATAGTTCTCTGTTTCTCTTCCTAGGCAACCAGTCATGGTTTTTATTTTCATCATTGTGCCATAGGAAGTTACTAATTGAAGTCTGTGTTTCTTCTCTTTGTCACATTATGTTTTGTGACCAAGTAAATGTGTTGGATGTCCAATGTTTCATGTATAGAGCCAGTGCTAAGGCAATAAGTGTAATTCACTTTGATGAGAACATTCGTTATGTCTAACTATGTCTCTTCTGTGCCAAGAAATTCAAGTTCGAAGTTCACTCCAGTGACCTCATGGTCTGTACAATAGGATTTTCTCAACAAAGCCTCCTTTGACATCTTACTCATGTCATCTGATTGTGCACCATTTAATAGTCTTATCAACATAGGTATATCCTCATGCTAGTCAGTTTACTCAACATCACATATAGCTCTTTTATTTCTCTATCAAGGCAACCCATTATGGTGTTTAATTTGATCATTGTGCTGTGGCAAGTTATTGATTGTATGTATTAACTGATGTCTGTAATATATATATTTCATTTGTTGTATAACTCTGTGAAATAGTTTGGATGTAAAAATTTTCGTGCATGAAGTTGCTGGTTTTAGCAGAAAGAGAAATGGATGTACTTTGCCTTGGTAAAGAAATTAGCAGTGATTCTGTGCCGAGATAGCCTGTGACCTGGTGGTGAGATGAAATTCAGTTCTCTTAACAAATCCTCCCGTTGATATCTGATCTATTTCACTCGGTTGCACAACATATGATTTATCTATAGGCATGAGATTTTCAAGAGTTGCATACCGTCAAAAAGTTTGATTTGCTCTGTCAGACTTCTTACAAAACAATGACATATTATTGAAGCTTGATAATAACCACATTTCAGTGGAAAATGAGAACCACTGTGACTTCGTCAAACTGCGTGAGATGTTGATCCGCACAAACATGGAGGACCTGAGGGAGGTCACCCATTCCAAGCATTTTGAATTGTATCGTCGCCACAAGCTGGAGGAGATGGGCTTCTCTGATTCCGAGTCCAAGAGGTAAGTAAAATGCCATCTACACTTTCAAAATGGCCCTTTTCTTTTAAACATAGAAAGTAAGTTGTTTCCATGGCAAAGATATTTATTAGAAAGGTAGAATGTTTCTAATTTTGTTGTGCTCTTTCATTTGTCTTAAATTCATTTTGCCATGTACATGCTATATGTTTATGAAATAATGGAAATAAACAAAGCATTTTTTAAAAACTGTAGATGTAATAAGTGGTAGAAATACAAAAAGAAATTTTCCTAGAAAGAAATTCTTCCTCATGAAATAGTAAAGATACATCTATGTTAATGTTTTTGCATTTATTTTCATAACAGTTTTCAGTAGGTAAATAATATTGTATGTGTATGCTGTGACTGTGGGAAAACAAGTCATATAGTAAAAAACTTTCAGTTTTGAGTTTGAATGTATATCATAAAAGATTTTTTTTCTAGTACGCCTTTCTGCAGACGACTATCTCGGACATAACACGTTAATATCAGCAATGTATTTGAAATTTTGTTTGGGTTCAGTAAAGGTATTCCAATTTTGTTAAGTATCTAAAGTGTTATGGGATAGTGCAACCTACATTTGAGAAGGCTGTGTCAAAAGCCTTCTTTTGATTTGACAAATTGTATAGTGTAGTATACATATAACTGTTAAAACTGATTCGGAGGCCATTTTGAGTGTGTTTGTTACTCAGTAAAGTGATGAGAAAGTCCTGAGGTCATGTTTTCTCTGTGTTGTCCAGTTTGTCAGAGACGTATGAGCAGAAACGCCAAGAGCACATCACTACACTGCAGAAAAAAGAGGATGAGATGAGGCAAATGTTTGTCATCAGAGTGAAGGAAAAAGAAGCTGAGCTGAAAGAAGCAGAGAAAGAGGTAATTATTATAATTGTTGACACATTCATGTTCACATCTGAATACGTGGTCTGATTAGATTCTGAATTATGAAACAAAATACCACAACTGTAGTTGTCATCAGGATCATTCCACAATGATGTATTTCAGTTGTAAGAAAATGGACAAAAACTGTTTTGGGCAAAGGAGACCTACTGTTTATATGGGAAATGATATTGAAGTATTATAAAGGTATTGTGTTTTGCTAATTAGGTTACATGTGAAGTGGTGATTATGACTAGATTCATAATTTAAATTCTTTTAAGTAAAGATATAGGTGATTGTAGAGTGATCATTATGAAAGTATCCCATATTCATAAATTTGCTGTATTGTTGAACAAGACTGCTTATCTCTCATGTGGTCAATTGTCCCTGTCCCCAGCTTCACCAGCGTTTCGATGCCCTGAAGAAGCAGCATACCACAGAGAAAGGCAAGCTGGAGGACAGCCGCAAGAGGCTGGAGGATGAGATGAATGTGTTTGCCCAGCAGAAAGCTCAAGTGCAAGCTCACACCTCCACCATGGGCAAGAAGAAGAAATAGGTCCTGTGCTTTCCCTCTCCGTTGTATCCCTGCCACCTTCTAATGCAGCAATAGGATTTCTCAGATACAAGACATCTTGAACAAGTCATGTACATTTGTGACACCAATCTGCAGACTGGCATTTTTTTTCATCCATTCATTTTGTTATTCATGGTGTGAGCTAATTTGAGTGCTGACAACGAAAAGCAAGGATAACTAAAATTGTAGCACTTTTAAAAAAAATTATTATTGCTATTTATTGAGTAATGTTTTTGACATATTTTAAGGAAGTAATGTTTTAAAAGCTTCATTTTTTATAGATTTTCCAAATGTTACTAACTGTATCTGCCAATACTATGTTTTGGTGGAATGTTCATGAATTGGTGCATTTTCATTGAAGCTACAGCAGTTTTTGTTTTTTGTTTGCATGAAGGGACCATTATTTATGGCTATTTTAGATCTATAGGGAACATTGCACACATTTACGTTGTTTACTAGTCAGAATCCAGTCATACTTTTCCAGTCTGGTGAGAGAATGTGACATGATATAGCGAAATTGGTGTCATCAAATGTGTGCAGAATGAAAAGAAGGATTAATAACTGAAAACTGAAAAAAGACCAAGAGGACTGCAGAGAATTTAATTATCATCCACCATGTGATTTCATCAATTTCAGAACATGTTTTAAAATAAGCCATTTTTTTTTTCAGCCAGCCAGGTTACTTCTGTTTGCTTAGTACAACAGGTGAAACACAAGCATTGTAAAGAAGAAAAAACACTTTTGATCCTGTTATTTGAAATGTGTGAAGCAAAAAAATTATGAAAAAATTATCACGATGAGAAAAAAAATATTCTCATCATATGGTAATTTTACAGAATTTTTTGTCACTCATGCTTCAGATAAGATGAGAAAAAGTGATGTTATCTGTCTTTACAATGGTTGTGTTATACCACGTATTTGGCAAAGGGGAGTAGTGTGACCCACAATCCAAATGGCTCATTCATCTATACCTTGATATCATTTTCCACAAAATATGTGGACTCAAACATTGCAATACTTGATATTTAAAAGAAATTATTCCACCTGTCACTAGTCACAGAGTTTGTACAAGCACCAGTGACTAGGACATATGTTTATTTTCCTTTCAGTGTTGGTCAGAAATTACTATAAAAGACTACAATATAAATAAATCACATGTGAATTAAGTTAAGTAATGGAAGAGTTTCTCCAAACTGAAAAACCAAGGTTTTTCTTTTCGTTTACTTTTATTAAAAAATGTTTCCGCAGAACAGTTTTGAATTAATTCACCATCCATTTTTTTTTTATTGCAAACAATTCATTCATTATTTTGCAGGCACATTCTTGTTTACACCAATGTTCCATCTTTAAAAAAAAACAAACCCGACTTCAGATATTAAAAAAACAAAAGAAAAACATCCTGAATAAGTATATTTTGCCACCATCCATAGTGCTGTCAAGCAGAAATGATGAAAATAGAAAAGTACCTGTGTATTATCCCATTATGTTAATGCTCATATTATATTGAGAATTTAACTTCAATACAAGTAACCAACACAACTGTACTCATATAAAGCTCAGTTAACAAGAAATGTGACTTGTTCATTTTCTGAATGGATATTCTTTTTGTTGTTCTATAAAAAGCTAACAAATATCATTAGTCATGTAATGTGTTTTTTATTCATGATAATTGTATTTCCCAGAATGTGGTATTATTTAATGCAAATTGTGAGGCAGAAATGTGAGACAAAATTGTGTTAAAAATGTTTTGCATTAATGAATCTGCCTTTGCTTTCATTTATTGATAAACAGTTTATTTCTAAAAGGAAACAAATTTTTCATCAACGGCTATAAGTTTTATTGATTTTTTGTTTGTTTGTTTGTTTAAATCAGAGATGAAAATTGAATTTCCAAAGAAAAGGAAAACTTGAAAGATGGTATTTTATTTTGTGTTTGATTATTTTTTATTATTATTTATTTTTTTAAATTCCTGTTTTATCTTCATTTTGCTTGGCAAGCTGTTTGCCTGCCTGCCCATGTGCACTGCTGAACAAAATAACATAATACTTGCATTTTTAATTTTACATACATTTCTTTCTTATCACAGTCTGAGTTCTGTGTACACAATCTCTGAAAAGGCACCTGAAGTTTTATATTGTGCAATACGACACCATCCTCATTGTTGAATGTTATCTGTTTTATTATTTATCCATCATTTGTGTTTGTTTATGTTTTTTAAAAAAATATTTGTTTATTCTTTAACCTTTCTTGATTTCTCCAGCACGTTAAGTCACATGTGAGCCAGTATTTTGTACCATGCAAAAACATGTTTGATGCTTGGTGTTTTTTCGTATGTTTGCTTTTTTGCTCTTTTTTTTTCTGAGCTATTTAACAGATACAAAACAGCTGGTTGGCCAAATCCATGTCATCAACACTATACTTACAGGCCTTTTTCCCCCTAAATGATCACAGAAGCTCTAAAATTGAAAACTACAGTTTAGAAAATTCGCTTTAGCTTGTTGTGACTTTAGTTTGTTTCCTCAACAATATATATTTTTGTTTCTTTTCGCAGTGTTAATATTTCTGCCTTATAAATTTACATGCTATGGTCTGGTTGGCTCTGTAAAGCCTTGAAAGGGCTCATCTGTACTACAATATTAACATTGATTAACTGATTTCAGTTATCTTTGTTTTTAAGCTTGGTTCTGAGCAACAGAAAGGGAAAACAATATTTATTTGAATGTTGTGATTGTCATTAAGGTTCTGGATCATGACAGTAGTATGACACTTATTTGTTGTGGAATGTTAAAGTAAACCTGTTTCATTGTTGTGTATGGTTAAAGTTCTTCATCAGCATCTATGGTACCGGTTGTCTTATATAGAAATGCTTGTGCTTCCAACTTATACATCTTTTTTGTGGGCAAGAAACAACAGTATCTTGAATGTCCTGGTCAAAATATTTATCCTTTAAGAAATGTATTTTATTTGTGATGTCAGACCTCAGTTGCAAGACTGTTACATGATTGGTAGGCTTTTCTCTCAGGATTTCAAAAGTTTATTTGATGATGATTTTTATTGTTATTTTTACAAAATTTTTGTTTCTGGAAAAAAATTTGGTCCTGCAAAAATCTAGCATTTGTGAATTTTATTTCTGGCTTGCTCAGTGCATCTTAGGTTCACACCAAACATCAGTGTTTTTACAGGGCAGCAACTATGTTTTACCATTAACAAGTAAACTCTCAGAGAAGATGTGAATAGATCTTGGTACCTGGACAGATGTGAGACAGAAAAAGTGAAAAATCTAGACATGATCCATATTCCTTCCTTGTCAATTTCTTGTCACATAAATACCCGTCTGTCAATTTGTCTGTGGCTCATTCATATTGTTTTATGCAGTATTATTGCTGTTACAATTATTTTGTGAAAGAAGTACAATACTTCATTATTGACTGCATGCACTAGATCTGTAGCTGTCACTTATTTTTTGTTGTTGTTTGTATGTAGAATGCTTATGGATAAAGAGATTTAAATCATTTGTTTTGCCAGTCATGGTATAGTATTTGGCCCCTCCCATATTGTTGATTTAAAGAGAATTTCATAAAATTTCCATGTGTTATGTGCAAACTGAGCATACATCTCACCCTTGACATCATTGGCATTTTGGTCAAGGTATTAGGCATCTGCCTCTGGGCAAAAGTGTAGTGGGTTCAAATCTTTTGGTGGAAATGTGAACGACTACAATCTGCATTTTTTTTGTCAAGGGCTCAACAGTTTCCTGGCTTCTTAGGTAGAAAAGCTTGATGTCTAGTCTTCTCAGTTAAAGGCAGTATCTTTCAGAAAGCCTAGGTGTATATTACACATGATTAAGAATCCTTGGCAGTTACAATTCAAATGATTGGTAGGCAGAGATGCCGCCATCTTGGCACAATTTCAGAAAACTCAAAAATTTCTGTCCAAAAACTTTCTTCTGATCACACTGAGATAGTTCTACTTTCTTAGGACAGCATGTAAACATGTGAGATCACTGCAGTTATTCTTTCCTTCTCAGTCGGCAAGTTCACCATAAGTTCTTCAGACTCTCAGGTCCAAGTTATAAGTCTTGATGCTTTGGTCAGATATGCCAAACGTCTTACATGTGGTAGGAAAGTAGACTGTGCAGTCAACAATTTCTTTGCCTGCTTCAGATTTTTCTTTCTTTTAATTTAACTTTGCATTATTATTTTTTTGAATAGAATCACTTAATGGAAAGAACATATTTCAGTTTTGACATCTTTCTGGAAGAGCAAGACTATGACACTGAAAATAGAGAGTGAAACATGTTCCCACTTTGTCATGTGTAAAGGTTGATATGCTAGCTTTATGTACGTAAGTCATGCAAAATGCCATAAATTGTAGTGAAGTGAAGTAGTCAGTTTATGTTACAGGCCCTCAGCATTGTAGTACATGGTAGTTAGTACCTCTGTATATCTTTCATTTACTCTCTGTATTCTGTTCCTGTCTGTGATTTTTGTTTATATATATTACTTTGCTTCTTGCTTAAACAGTGGTTCCCCTCTATGGCCCTACCTGTCTAGGATATTGTAACCCAAAGAGTAATGGCTTTTCTCAGAATGATATGAGCATAGGAAATAATATGATTCTATCATCTATAATCATTATTTGCTGGTAATTTTATCAGGAGTCATTGATACACAAAGTACTAACAAACTGTAAGAGATGATATGTCTTCGGTTGTTGGACTTGATGGAGCCCATTCCCCTCCAGGAGGTTTGATTTTGAAGTTTTTCCCACTAGATGGGTTGTCAGTCAAGGCCTAGAAGTCCTGTGTGTTTGAAGGGTCCGCCGCACATTATGTACTCAAGTGGTCATTTGTCTAGGCACTAACATGCCACTTGTTCCTTGACTGCCTGATCTGTCCCTCTTTTGTGTACATTCAAAATGGCCACCAATAGTTCTCGGCCACTTCTCGGCCATTTTTTGGACATAGGCAGTCACTGTGATGGTAAATACCTTGTATGTCAGTAATGTTTCAATTCCACAGACCATCCAGTAGGTGAGAACCATTGTCTTATGCCTTGCTGTCTATGCCTGATGTTACTATACAGCTGTGTTGTGTTTATCATTGCTCTGACTTAGATCTGATTATTTGTCAAATATCCAGGCCCTTCCTCATCCTCATATATCATATTAGAGATTAAGAGAACAGTGTTTTACTCAATTCATTATTCTAGGACTTTTTGTATAGTACAAACAAATTTCCAAACCTGAAAATTTAAGCATAGATATTTTATTTTGTAGAATATTTGAGAGCTTTGGTATTTCCAGTCCTAAAACTATATGCAGTTTCTTTTTTTTTTTGTTACTGTTGCTTAATACTTTATTACCAGAGTGATATCTCAGTATGTGCAAGTCACACAATCCACCAGAAAGTTGTCACAGAAATTCACAATAATATTCACCTCATTGTCTCGTGTCTGTGTTGTGTCAAAGAAAACAGACCATTGGCCTATAGCGAAGTCTTACACCAGACCATGGAGACACAGAAACCGAACTCTTTATCTTATTTACTGTACAATCTGATCTGCTTCATCATTCTGTCTTCTTACCGTTGTTGTTTCTGTACTTCATATAAAATATGTATCAACACATGCATGCTTAATATTAATAAACATTTTATACTAATTTACCTCTGGATGGCCTTTTTTTGTGTGTAATTTGTTTGTGACAGTAGATTAAAGCATGAGAGTTCTTGTCAGATGGTTGTTAACATTATCAAAGAATGGTTCATTCAGTATACAAATTATTGTAGTAGACTGTTATGTGCTAGACCACACAAGACATTTATCTTAAGCTTCCAGCTTTGGTCCTCAAAAGAATGGAGAGACAGAGAAGTAAGTAACAAAAGGCTGAGAAATGAAGACAACATTTTTAAACTTGGAAATAGTTAAGCAAGTTCTTTTGTTGTACACAGAGATTGGAAACTGGCAGTGATTATTATGGCAGTGTAATACCGAAAAAAAAAAAGTTTTCAGTGGAGACAAAACTGTTATAAAAATCCTGGAAGCTTGGAAAGAAATACTTGTACATCAAGCACAAACAAGGACATTATGGAACAACATAGGTCAAACATTTGCTGGAGACTGCAGGGAAAATGGATATACATTGTACATAATTGTATATAATTGATAAACTTAGAATTTAAAGTGGCAAAACTATAAGGCCATACAAATATTATAATTGTTGCAATTTTTATTTTGATTTCCTCATAACATTGATAAATAAAAAAATAATATCTTTTGTGATGGATCCTCGCAAGTTATTGTGTTGTTATCAACCAATGAAAATTTGGCGAGATTTCTTTCTGTGAAAAGGACATGGGAGTGGGATGATTGTGACCATCTTAGCTTTCTCTTCGAAACCTGAAAATAAGGCTAGCACCCACATTCCAGTTACCGTCGCTTGAGTAGCCACCTTTTATACCAAGGTTTAGATTGTCTGTAGGAAGGACAAGAATATGTTTCTTTAGGAGGTGCAAATGAAACTTGGATAGACAATGAAAAAACAGGAAGAAAAAAACAACAACAACAGATGAAAGAATGTGACCTGCAGAGGGAAAGACTCGGACAGAGAGAAGACAACAAGACAAAAAGAAAGATGAAAGGAATAAAGAGAACCTTTTTTAAGATAGGAGACGGAGACAACAGATAAGCTAAAGATAAGTGGCGATGGGCAAAAGAGAGGAAAATGAGAAGATAAGTGGCGATGGACGAAAGAGAGGAAAATGAGAAAGAAAAGTGGCGATGGGTGAAAGAGGAAATGAGATATAAAAGATACCAGAGTGCATGACTTGTCAGAACCGGTGATGCCAGTTATGGCGAAATTTAAGCCGATTTCAGTGAGAAATTTAGGGCTTTTTGTCGTTAGAGGGCCATCCCCTGTGAGGAGTTCCAAGTGCAAAAGGGTTAAATGTACAGCTATCTAAAATTGGACGTTATATTTCAATTTAGCATGTCAAGATACATAGAAGTGTAAAGTTTCAGCTTTCTATCTTTAAAACTAGCTTATCTATGTTAAAAAAAATGTGTTTTTTCAATATTTTTCTGCCGACGTGCGAAATTTGATGTTTTGCCAAATTTGATGCGCTGTAAAGTTATAACAACTGTCTGAGACTCTTGAAAAAAAAAAAAAAGGGTACTTATCTAGGCTATAGTGATAATGCCACAGAAGTTACGAATAGATTGAAAGATACATTTTTATTTTATGAGCATTCCAACCCTCTGGTTTATTATGTAAGGGAAAATTACGCTGATTTTTATTTTTTTTTTTTTTCAAAATGTAGAACGTTTTTGTGTCTCTACGTTTTATTGGTTTTCAATGTTTTTTTGTGTGTGTGTTTATTGTAAACATGTAATCAAGAATTACACAAGTTTTCATATGTTTTTTTTAATGAAAAAACACTTTTCATAGCCAAAAATATGACCACTGTCAAATTCCACTTTGTGTCCATAAATATTAAAAAATTCATAACTTTTTTATTTGTTGATCGATTTTGATGAAATAAGCACCAAAATTCATGATTTGGAGAGGACTGTCTGATGCAATATTTAAAAATAACATCTGAAGCATTGGAAAAAAATCACATGGTACCTAATGAGAAAGAGAAGTGGCGATGGGCGAAAGAGAGAGGAATGAGAAAGATAAGTGGGGAAGAGAGAACACGAAAGAATAATTAGAAGGGAAATGCCATCATTACATGTTAGATATTTCTACAAGGATGAAGGACTAACAAGACATCGATTTTATATGATCGGTCGGTCGGTTCATTTGTTGATGGAAAGGTTTTACTTTTACTACTGACAATAATTTCCTTCTGATGGAACAAAGATCATGCATGATCAGATATAGACAAGTTGCCGTCACCAGTTCAAACCATTAGACTAAGGTCCCTTGCTCCAGTGCATAATTTGTTGTCGCAATAACATGTTTTGATATGGTAGGTACTTGTATGGTACGGTAGGACAGAGTAAGGTAGGATAGCGTATGGGTTTTGATTTAATAAATGGATGCTTCAGTAGGATAAAGAGTACTCTGCACCAAACACGGTAAATCACGTTCAAAAGCTAGATAGATGTGATAAATTATGATGATAATGGTTTATTAAAGAATCTAAAAGGCGATTAAGAGCTATGGGAAAACATACATGTCGTATATAAACACGGGAACTTGTGTAGCTTACCGCATGCTGACAATTTTCTTAAATTACATCCTATAGATAGTCTAAATTTTACTATAGAAACCTATTTCACATAAAAAGATTAAGAAGGTTTAGACACTTAGAAATTGACCAGCATTTTTGAGCACGTACCACTGGATACTGGCTAAATAAAACATTTATAAACAAAGTATCAGGGACGACTCATGTAACAGATCTCCGTGAATCAAAGATATAACTATAGGAGTGTCGTAAAATATATATATATACACTTAGTGCCTGCATGTCTCACAGGCTTTATCTCTTAATTTTCACCATGCTAGGCATGGAGGAAACATAAATATATTAAATTTATAGATTTAAAAAAAAAAAAAGTGTTGCATTGATTCATACCTGATGGATTGTAATTAACACCTCCCCCCACAGTCCAATCACCGGAGCCTAATGGGCTACCTTTCAACTCACTGGTCCATTTTGCTGTAAGGATGACAGAAATGTGATTATTATTATTATTTTTTTTTTAAAGTAGGCTCCATTATTGGACGTTCGATAGAACTGCCGCTCAATAGAATGAGAAACAGAAAGAAAGACAAGAAAGAAGAAGAAAAGGATAGAAGAAAGAATGAGAATTTCTTGGAGATTCTGAGAGAGGAAGAGACAGAGAGTAAAAATGAAAAGAACGAGGGAAAAGGCGTTGTGTTAAAAAGAGATAGTCAGAATATTAAAGAGAGATGAGTGTGACGGAGGCGGTGAATGAGGCATAAAGAAAATAAAAAAGAGAGAAAGTCGTGGAGTCCATTATAACCTGGGTCGAGTCAGGAAATGTGGGTAAATTGTCTTTCGGACCAGTTAGGGCTTGAACCCGCAACTTTTGATAGCGAGTCCGACCACTCAACTACTAGGCCACCGACACCACAAAAGCATCAAAGACGGTAAGAAACTGTTTGGTAAAGATCAGACTTGATATAGCTCGAGCCATTTTGTGAAACTGGAAGTAAAGTTTGGTAAAGTAACTTTTACGATGTTCTGGCATTAGATAGCCAAGTAAAAAACCATCATGATCTTTCCGGGTGCATATCGTGAAAACAAAACAAAATAAAACAAAAACAAAAACAAAAAACCCACGCACAGAACATCAAACAAACAAACAAACAAGAAAGAAACAAACAAACGGGAGTGATTTTGGACCCCTCATTGTTTAGGATTAGGTTGACGGATAGGGCTAGGTTTAGGGTTAGGGAGGGTATATAAGTAGATTCTCTGCTCCCACCTGCAGGTGGTGAAAGCCCGCCGTCGGTGGGATGTCTCCCATAGAAATGCCGTCCTCGACGTTCTAGGGGATACTTCTCTTTTCTCTCCTTGCTCCTGTCTTCTGTCCCGCGACCACCATCAGTACCCGGTCCAGTTCAACATAGGTCATAAGTCTGACCGTCTATCGCACGACTACGTAGGCGCCCTGTTAACCGTAGGGTGCGGGCCGCAAGGGGGGAGAATGGGATCTTGGAACTTGAGGTGGCCCAGTTTGCGGGTACTGTTCCCCAACAACACACTGCTTCGGCCTGGCCTTCCTCTGAGACGGGCCAACGAATAAGGTCCAAATTTATCCAATTGATCGGGTTCTTTCTTCCTTAGCAAAGCGGAATTTAGGGTCAATTCTGGCGAGATTTGCCTGCGTGTCCCGTCGGAAGTATATCACTGGAATAGCCCTGGCACAGTCAGCTCTGGATATCCGAGCATTATGTGTCCCCCTGTTGGACTCAGTGGCGGATGGGGCGCTCTGGGGATGAATATAACAAAAACTGACTTATGGCTAACAAAATTACATCATCTCCCACCCAATACCCGACCCTCACGAAAAGTCCCGGCACGGGTGTGCCGTCCAGTCTGGTAAATAAAAAATCGGAGACTTTTATAAAGTTTAAAGGACTTTACGGTGCTTCATAGCACACAAACGGACAAACCAGTGAAAAACTTTAATGTTTTCCAGACATAAATACAAAAACATATGCAAGATTACTGGCGGAGAGCATCGTATCTCCAAACTGCAGTATAGCGATCTGCTAGTTCAGTGCAGAAAACACCCCCCATTCAGAGGCACTGTTGAAGGCTAAAATCCTTTTCGATGTGCCCATGAGTGTCACGCCTCACAAGAGCCTGAACAGCTCTAGAGGTGTCATCAGAAGCCGAGACTTAGATGGTTGCCCTGAAAATGGAATAGTCGAGGGCATTGCAGTAGTCATGAATGCTCGGCGCATCAGCATCCGACGCGGAGTTCAGAGAATCGCTACTAGCACCATCATCCTGACGTTTGATCCGCCGAAGCCACCGGTGAGCATCAAGGCGGGGTTCCTTCAACTCAAGGTGGACCCTTATGTCCCAGCTCCCATGCGATGCTTAAAATGTCAGCGATTCAGCCACACTCAGACACATTGCAGGCGTGCCGCTATCTGTGCTCGTTGTGGAAAAAGGGGACATTCCAATTTGGATTGCTCTGCTGAACCCAAGTGTTCCAACTGCCAAGGCGAGTACACGGCGTCGGCACCGACGCTCCCAAACCATCAAGCGTAAACATGGAAAAGGATTCCAGTGGGGGCTCTTGCAGGACGGCTCCCGCTGCAAAATCCAAGGGTTCCCAGAGACCCTCGTCACAAGCGAAGGCCTCTGATGCCGGGGTGAAAACCTCAAACAGGTTTGCCGCCCTGGCAAATTTT
This sequence comes from Peronia peronii, assembly GCA_039654565.1. Taxonomy (NCBI): domain Eukaryota; kingdom Metazoa; phylum Mollusca; class Gastropoda; order Systellommatophora; family Onchidiidae; genus Peronia; species Peronia peronii. The sequence continues at coordinate 19,329 of JBCEWB010233525.1, forward strand.
TCTTTTCAATATGTGGGGCATGGAAACCACACACCCCATTCCCCTTCTCCTCTCTATCCCCTCCATACCTTCCTGCTCCTTTGGCCCCTCTCTCCCCGCCACTCCTTCCTCCTCCCCCACCCTCCAGAACAACCCCTCTCCCGACCTCTCCCCCTTCATCCATTCCCCCTTCTCCAACCAAGGTAAAGGGACATTCCCCTTCCTTGCCACCCAGGGGGGTGTCGAGGAAAGAGAAGTCAACAATAAAACATACAAAGAAAGTGAAAGCGACACCGGCTTCCAAAAAAGATCTTAAATAAGAAGATATAGCTACAATTGAAATTGCTTCATCCAGTGGAACTGCCGAAGTCTCAGGGCCAACTTGCCGGAGCTGCAACAGCTGATGACCCATCATCAGCCTGTTGCGGTCTGCCTGCAAGAAACTAATATCAGCTGAGCGACCGGTGGAGATACAAGGCTATATCTCGTACCACCACTACGGCCACGGCACCGATGGACTGGGCGGAGGAGTCTCTGTCTTTATTCCTGGCAGAGTTCTCCATCGACCCATCCCCTTCAGTATCCCACTACAGACTGCTCACAGATCTATCACCGTCTGTTCCATCTACCTACCTCCTTGGGAAACTGTCACTGCCGCTGATTTGAGTCTCCTTTTGCGGCAGCTTCCTGCTCCATTCGTTCTGCTCGAGGATTTCAATGCCCACAGTCCCCTATGGGGCAGCTCCTACACCAACGGGAAAGGTAAAGAGATCGAGAGACTGATGTCGGACTCCGATCTGTACCTTTTCAAAAAAAACATCCGGTGACTGGAACGTTCTCCACCATCGACCTTTCTTTGCGTCACCCTTCCCTCTCTGCAGACTGTTTTTTGGTCAACCATAGACAGGCTACACGGATCGGACCACCTTCCATTCGGCCTGGTTCTGGATCTCCCGGTAACCACCATCCTGCTGATGCTGAGATTACACATTTTACACCGCACTACTCCACCCAGCTGACCTCCCAGTCCACAGTTGAAGAGTTCCAAGATTCTCTCCTGGAAATTTCCCAGGCCTGTATTCCGAAAACCTCTGCAGCTTGCGTAAGAACAAGCTTGATTCACTGAGGACTGCAAACGGGTCATAGAGGCTCGTGAAACAATCTTTCGTGCCTTCCAGAAAGACCCAACCGCACAAAACCTTCAGCGGTTCAAAATTGCCAGGGCTGAAGCCAGACGATCTGTCAGAGAGAGCAAAAGAAATTCTTGGAGAAACTACATCTCCAAGATTAACAATCAGACTCCTTTGGCAAAAATTTGGCAGATGATTAGAAAGATCAAAAGTACCGCTCACTCCCCCCCCCCCCGCCCCTCCCCCGGGATACTAGCACATTGTGACGAGTAATGGCTCCCTCGCCGAAGAGGAGGATGTCGTCTATGAGCTCGGTGCTGCGTTTGCGTCAAACTCCTCCAACCAGCATTACCGTGCCGCCTGTCAGGAGTGCAAGACTACTGCCGAGAAAGAGAGGATCGACTTCATGACCCTTTCTTTGTCCCCTATAACGATCACGTCTCCATGGGCGAGCTGCAGTCTGATCTTCGGAATGCTGGCGCCACCGCTCCGGGCCCTGATCAAATTCACAATCAGATCCCCAAATACCTCCCGCCGGAATCTCTGACCTGTCTTCTGACTCTCTTCAACCACCTGTGGTTTACAGGCATGTTCCCGCCATCTTGGCAGCAGGCCATCTTAATGCCTATTCCCAGGCCTGGGAAAGACCACACCTATCCTCCCAACTTCGGCCCCATCGCCCTTACCAGTCGTCTGTGTAAGTTGATGAAGCGGTTGGTGACCAATGGCTTGAACTGGGTCTTAGAGGACAAGCAGTGTCTTTCGGCCTTTCAGTGCGGCTTCCGGACCAAGGGCTGCACAACAGATCTCCTCGTCCGCCTGGAGACTTTTGTCCGCGAAGATGGTGGTGGCGATCTTCTTCGACCTGGAGAAGGCCTTCGATATCACATGGAAATTCGGTATTTTGAGGGATTTACATCGATTTGGCTTCACAGCTAATCTTCCCACTTTCATTCGGAACTTCTTGAGCGGACGACACTTCAGCGTCCGCCTCAATTCTACTCTTTCTGATTCTTTTGAGCAAGATGAGGGAGTTCCACAGGGGAGCGTCCTCTCGCCCCCACTGTTTAACATCAAAATCAACTCCATCACAGATTAGCTGACTCAAGGCACCAACTGTTCCGTGTATGTGGATGACTTCCTGATCTGCTATAGGGCTCAGAAGATGCCTACAATTGAGAGACAACTTCCGGCAACATTGGGCACCCCTCAAGGGTGGGTGAATACCAACGGCTTCAAGTTTTCCACACAGAAAACTGTAGCCGTTCATTTTTGAAAAAGACAAAAAAAAAACGATCGCACTGTAGAGATTCGGATGAGGCCAAATTTCTGGGTGTGACGTTTGATCGAAAACTGACCTTCATTCCTCACACCAACCACCTGAGGACTACTTCTTCTAAAGCAATCAATATACTGAAAGTGGTATCAGGTGCGGAGTGGGGAACCGACACAGACTCCATGATTCGCCAGTACCGTTGCCTTGTCCGCTCCAAACTGGACTACGGTAGCATTGTCTACGGCTCGGTCAAGTAATGCTACCTTAAAACACTCGACACCATCCATCATCAGGGCATATCGCACGTCCTCAGTGAAGAGTCTATACGTTGCAGCCAACGAACTTTATCTCCAAGACAGAAGCGACGACCTGTCCCTTCAGTACGGAGTCAAACTTTTATCACACCCTGAAAACCCAGCCTACGAGCATGTCTTCGAACTCAGGTTCGATGATATGTTCGAGAGATCTTTGGGTGTCACTCCCACCTTTGCCGTCCGATTCCAGTCTTTGCTAGCGGAGGCTGATATCAGACAGGATGAGGGAGATTTAGCCCATTCCCAAGCGTCCCGCCCAGGCGGATCCAAGACCACGTATCATCTTTGACCTAGCGGTGGGAACTAAACAAGATCTCTGATCATCCCTTCAAGCATTGCTCACTGACTGATCCAAAGATGGCAAAGCTGTCGGCGCCGGCTCATTCTCTGTCCTGGGGAATACATGCTGTGGCCTCAACCCAAAATCATCTGTCTTCACGGCTGAGGCTAAGGCCATCGATGTGGCGTTGGACACCATTAGTAGGTCCACACAAAAAATGTATTGATTTTTTAGACTCCCTGTCCTTACTGGAGGTCCTGAATAACCCAACTTTTAGAGATGATAGAGTAACTCACGTCTTGCAGCGCCTTCGATCGAGGTCTGTCCAGCAGGGGGTGGCCTGGATTCGCGTTCTGCTGGGTACCGAGTCAGGTGAGCGTTGCAGGAAATGAGGCAGCAGATTCGATCGCCAAGGTCGATCTGATTTTAGATTCCCTGGATGAGCGAGTCCCTCATCTGGACCTCAGACCGATCATCAACGTGAACATAAAATCGCGATGGCAACGGCGATGGAGTCAACAGACTGCAAATAAACTTTACTCTGTCCAGTCAAACCTTGGACGAGACCAGATGGTCCTCAACCGCCTGCGTTTAGGTCACTCTCACCTCACTCATTCTTTTCTCCTCAGAGGAGAAACAGCTCACAGTGCGTGGCTTGCGGCTGTCCACTGACAGTCGCACATGTTCATTACATTGCGTGAACTTCAGAGACGCTCGAGAAACCCACCTCTCGAATCGATCTCCGAAGGACCTTTTGAACAGAACAAGGCCACAGGCCATCCTGAGCTTTCTACCCCAGGTTGGTCTGTACAACAGAATGTAGGATCACCACCGAAAGGTAGAACTTGGTGGGCATGTGACGATCCTCACTGGAAGCCACATGTTTACTTTTATCCCTCCTTTCTTTTAACCGTCCTTTTACAATTTGTAAGTATTGTCCATATAGTTTTATATTCTATATATACTAAATCTACCTTTTTAACATGTAAACCTATCTTACCGTGTTTGGGGCAATATAGCCGTGACAGTACTGATGTGCCGTTAAATCCCAACACAAACAAACAAACAAGGGTTAGGGACCGGATCGGCCTGCGCTGTAAAAATCACTACCCGTTATGTAAAGCTCATACTGTTGACAGCTAGCTATGCATACCTTTCTGGGCATCCACGTAACAGAAATAGTTGAGCATTGCGAGAGCAGAACTCAAACTCTGAGCAGAGTAGGTGACCGGATCTGTGCAATAGACAAGGAAATAGTCAGTAATAGGTAATTTGAAACATTGTATGCCAATGATTGAAATAAAAGCTATGAAAGGACAATATACAAAGATAGATAATTTGATTAATGAATAAATAGATATACAAGTAAATTGATAGATAGATAGACAGATAGATAGATAGACAGACAGACAGACAGACAGATAGATAGATAGATAGATAGATAGATAGATA
>JBCEWB010233636.1:0-23755 GCA_039654565.1 Peronia peronii
CTATACTATACTATACTATACTATACTATACTATACTATACTATACTATACTATACTATACTATACTATACTGTACTATACTATACTATACTTTACTATACTATACTATACTATACTATACATAGTACTGTGGACAATTGTGGTAGAATTTTGTTATATTTTCAAAATCTCCGTAATATCGGTGATAGTGACACCTGATCAGCTGTATAGCCCATAGCAGTTTAAGAGTCTGCATTGTGCATGGATATCGGTAACAACTATTGAAATCTCCATACTGTTACGAATAGTGGTAGAAACAATAGCGTGTCACCAGCCACACGTGATAGTAACCTAATCCTTGGGAAAGCAGGGAGGGCATCACAAACGGTAACAGTTTGAATGCTATGGTATTAAGACACTGCAGTGTCACGACTCTCCCGCCGTTTTGACAAGTACGGAATAAGCCGTGCCAATCAGTATGTATGTGGCCTTTCAACCCCAGCTGAAGGATTATCTTGGTTTTAAAATGTCCCCATGGTTATCTGGTCGGAAGATATATGGATGGAAATTTACAGGGGATGTGTATGGTGGGAAGGGGGGGGGGGAGGGGGGTAGGATCGAACATTTTGCTCTGACAGCAGTGACGTATTCATCTCCTCTTGAAACGATTTTGAACTACCATGGGTTCTTTAACGTGCTCAGTATTCAGACGTGTCTTCCGCATATGTTTGTCTTATCCAAAAAGACAGGACGTCGTGTTTTCATGACCAAGAAATCAAGGAATTGTTTAGTGATTGGAAATATAAAGTTCGATTTAAAAAAAAATAATTTATTAATTTTTTTCGACTCCCAATAGCAAGATTTAAACCGCGCTGGAACACTTTCATTGAGAGGCAGACTGTTAACCATTCGACCACGGCACCTCCATAAAGCCATGCGATAGAATTAAAATCTACATCTACTTTTGTCCCAGCCCCTGATGAAACCATCTATGAGTCAGAGAAACGTAGCCGAGGTTGTTTGCCGATGCACTTCTAGAGAGTGACGGGCGTCAGTACAAATGAGTGCTGATCTCTGCCAGAGGGCGACAATGTCATCGCAAATTAACACCCTTAGACAGAACATCCCACGAGAGGCGATAGAGAGGCCGCGGGTTCATGGCCTTTAGATAAATGTTATGGTAATCTATGGGCTCATTTGGTGCAGACTCATCTAGTGCACTAGGGAGGTTATTTTGAAGAAAAAAAAATTAAGACAAAAAAAAAAATGGAAGTCTTACTTTTGGGGTAATATCAGTCCTTTCTTCATTCTCTCGATACTGAGTTATGACTTTCTTCTACCCAGTCTATGTTCCATTTTGTATGTTGCTACAATGTGATGGCTCGTTCCTGGCTCTCTGTTTCATTTATCGGTCTTGTTCTTTTATAGTTTGTATTTCTTTCTTTCCTTTGTTTCATTCATTTTAATTTTATCTCCTTTCTTTCTTTCTTTCTTTCTTTTTTTCTTTCTTTCTTTCTTTCTTTCTTTCTTTCTTTTGTCATGCGTCTACTTGATCAAAGCTCAAAGACATAGTGACAGTCTGATAATCTTAATTTCTTCATTCTCCATATGTTTTGCATTTCGATTGACGAAAAACAGTAGCAAGAATAGTAAAGAGTAAGATAAAATGGCCAGCAAGTTGGGAACTGTCTCCGTACAGAGAAAGATTTCTCGACGCCATTTTTTCGCTGGCGTGTGAAATCAAACACACGATGTTGATACTTTGTCAACACCGAGCCTGAGGGTTCCCAACCTTTGGAACGAGGGGAAGGGGAGGAGAAGTTAAGTTTGGGACACCGTATTTGACATTAGGCTTGATTGTGCACTAGCTCCTTCAAGAATCTTATAAAGCGTTATTGGGCAGCAAGAACAACAGGTTAAAGGGTCGCCGCGGCTATGTGGTTTGGCGTCTGCTTCATGGCGAAAACAACTCACGTCGGTGAAGTTGTAGCAGGGATCGACTCGCGGGTTCTCCCATCGGGGGATGGAAGGACACGAAGAGCGAAAAACCTGCATTTTTTCAGTGACTCAACGGTCCCCTGGCTTCCTCTGGGTAGGGAAGCCCGACGTCTAGCCTTCTCGGATGAGAGGGAATGTATTTCGGAGATCCGGTGTGTACGTTGCGCACGTTAAAGAACCCTTGACAGTTCAAAATCGATGAAAGAGTAGGCTGCGTGGCGCGGTCCGGACAACATGTCCAAATTCCAAATTTCTACCCACAAAAATTCTCAGCAAAAAACATTCAGCCACTTAGAGCCGAGATAATCCTACTTTCTTAGGGTTGAAAGGCTTAAGAAAACAGCTGATTACTACAGGTAGGTTATCTCATTTTCGTTGCCAGGCTGTGATAGTTTCTAATACAGCAACATCGGATCAAAAGAAGGCCACATTATTTCTCTTTGTTAGGTATATGTCAGTGAGATGCTTGGGTAAAAAAGCATTGTAAAGGTAACAAAATCACTTCAACTCTTCCGAAGCGAAAAGTTCTGAAAACTTCATCATGCGGTTTTCTGTTTTGTTGTAAGATTAGTCTTGCTTTTGTTGCATTTTTCATATTATAGAAAAGACCACAGGTGTTCTCTGGAATTTCTGGATGATCTCATACGATTAGCTGATTGAAGAAAAAAAAGGGCACAATAAATATTGCCTTTATGTGAAATTTTATCCTACCTAATCTTTAATTCTGTTAGAGCGGTATATGATCACAAATGATTATATTGTATAAGTGAAATAGCATTCAGAATCCTAAATGTTACATTTCGAATTTTAAATAATACTGTTTATGAAAGATATTTAACAGTTTCTCTGCTGTCGTTGGTTCGGTTACAGTAAAAATTTGCTTTGTAGACAGTTTGAGATTTAATTGTGTCCAAATGGTCACTAGGACGTTAAAATTTAAGAACCTCTGACGTGGTCGCCGTTGGCTGTCTCAGCATACCAGACAGGGTCACGAGTTGCCCAAAACGAATGAAATGTGACGAATCGAATAGTGAGGGGAGCAAAAAACATAAACAAAACGAACCGTTGAAAAAAATGGCGTATTACCGCTAAAGATTAGGATGTGGTTATATGAACATGTATCTTTTATATTGGTTTAGTGCGATTCGGAGTTTGGTAGTGGATGATTCATAGTTTATCGTTTATTTGCTATTTGATTAATGTCGTTTAAAGAGGAAGAATTTTATGATTTGTTTTAAATACTGGTGAAATATGCCCGTTCAAGTGGATTGTAGTTTTTGATTTTATTTTTTTTTTCAGATGAAACAATTGAGAAAACTGGTCGCTTCCCAGCGAGATAACAGACTGACATTATCATCTTTTGACCTTTACGATCGCACGGTTGATTCGCCCTAATGAAAGTATAGATCGGTCGTCAGTACACATAAAACAACCTTTCCATTTGCGTGGACATCTAAATAACCTACTGTTAGATCTGAATCACTTATTAAAACCTAAGCTGCGCTGATATACCAGCAACTACAAGTCATATATATGTATAATTTATTCTTTGCGAGATAGAGTGAAAGGAAAAACGGAACAGTTGGTTGGATATACTGGAAGTACGTACTTAACACTGAGAAGGAGCTTTTTTTTTACGTTTGAATTTCCGTTTTTGAAAAACATTTACAATTTGTTCTATGTGCGATATTTTTCTTTATAATATCTTCATTCATTTTTTTAGTGGGATCAATAGGTCTATTATTTATTCATCAACCAACCAAATAAACAATCATATATCCACACAAAGATTCGTCTACGATCTCGTGTTTGCCGACTCATGTACTAATTGTGAATCATAAATATTTCGTATTTCGCTTTTTGTTCAGTCATAATGGAACATATTTCTAAAAGGTGAACACTTTGATATTGAAAATTATATGATCATAGGGATATTTTCTGTATATTTTGCTGGACGTAACGAAATCGAGGTTATTCCATCAGGGCATCGTTCAAGTCATCATATGGGCGGTTTTATTTGACGTGCTCTGGGGGACCCGGGCTAAGGAGAAGAACCGAGCGAGATGGGCGTGTGTCCTGTATTAGCATTGGTTAGGAGACTCACGGCCAGGAGGATCAGAGGTTCAGACAGAGTAAAGGAAAGAGGGGGCCGGAAAGAACAAGCAAAAAGATGAGTGTCGATGACCCAGCTATAATGGAGTTATCACCAAGGCTCTGGGATGCCAGGGCATCTGGAATGATAACCGGGTCATAACCAGGCCGGTGCATTGTTTCACTGTCTCAGCCTTGGCATCAGTGTCTGGCACTGTCGAAGAGCTTACCTTCGACACAGCCTCTATAGCATAGCGCTGTTTCTTCCAGGCAGTGTGCTTATGAGTCAAGTCAGTGCTTCTTTATTTGGCACTTTTCCTAAACATCCTTGAGTTGGTGTTGGGTGCTGAGGGTTGCGCTGTTGACTGCTCAGTAGTTTTAAAGACTTTGTGATTGTAGATCAAATTCCGATTCATCAAGCAGTTTTGTGATACAGTGTATTGTACTTGTGTTGAACAAAAGCGATACCCTGAATAGTAGAATGTAGTATGAAGACTGTGTGCTTACAAGACGAGGTCTGTCTTGCACATTTATTTATATTGGAGCTTGGTAAAGTAATTGTGGTTCTCTGTACAACATTTGATAAGTTATTAGGCATAGAGACCAAGGCTCTGTTTATTCAGGATTGTTCTACTTTTTACTTTGTTAAACAACGTGGTATCATGTATAGTAAATTTTCAAGGCTTTGTGACAACAAGCCAAGTTCCTTTTTGTTAAACCCCTTGGTTTGTATTGCAGTTTTTGTGAAACAAAAGTGACAGGCACCTTAACAGTTCTATTAAGGATGTGTGTTTAAAGACTAAGTTTATTGATCAATAGCACATGTGTTGATACATAAATTGTAGGTGTGTTGATCTAAACTAATGCCCTGTATAGTAACAGAGCGAATGTGCCCATATTAATCAATTTTTTGTAACACGGGCGTTATTGCCATAACTACGTAAAGGGAATATGAGGTTGCTATTAAGATTTTGCGCTTAGTGGACCAGTTCTCTGTTTATTTAGCAGGTACGTTCATCTGAAACAAAAGTGTTTCCTATAAATTAAGGCTGTGTATTTATGCCACATTTATTAAGTGCATTTGCTGATACTGTTGTTGGTATTACACCACTAATATACTGTAGATAGCCAAAAAAGCTTTGTGCTTTTAACACATATCCCTTCCTTTAACTCTATGAGTGTTAGTAAAACCGCTGGAATCAAGACAAAAGTGTTGTAATTTGTCCAGTCTTGTACATTTATTATGGGAAACGGACATTTAAAGTTGGAATGGGATACGTTGGTGTAGGATAAGCTCTTATACAAAAATAGAAAATTGTTTACACTTGCATGGCTTACTTGAAGAAAGTATGAAAATAAGCGGTTGAAACATATCAGTTTCTCGACACATCGACAGCTGAACATATCTGCTTATATCAAAGCTAGGTTAGAAGTGGTGGTACATGTACTTTGTAAGTACTAATAGGGTTGTGTGCTTATATACTAAAATCTCTCTTTGTTTAGCATTTTCATTTCTAATAGCCGTACCTTGTATAGTTTTAGGAGCGTTGTGCGCTTATGAGCCAAATCGCTATTTATTTAAGATGTAATCCTGTCAAACGAAAGTGGTATCTGCTTATGAAAAAGAGTTTATTCGCACAGCTGCTACACGAATAAATCTGCTGTATATGTATCAGAGTGAGGTGTTTGCTCAAATATCATTATTCTTGTTCAACTTAGTTAAGCAAACTGGTTGAAGTGTTGAAGTGATATCCATCACTGTCTGTATGAACAAAGGCGAATTAATAAGTTTGTGTCAAGTATTAAAGAAGTGGTTCCTGAAATTAGCCGGCAAAACCCTGTAAACATATATATAATAAAGGGTATCAGTTTCAGAGCAGTCAAGTATTTTTGTGGAGAACGGCTAGGATGTTTCTTACACGTCTTTAGAACTGTGTTCCTTTGAACCGTTAATATATATTTGTTATCTATGTGGTGCCGAGTACATTCATCGGCGATGAAAAGAAGGGTATTTATCTGTGGGTAATTATAATATAATTTTGTTGTCACGACTAAGCATACTATACAAATTTTATAGCAAGAGCCGGCCATTGTGCATAATATTCAAAGACAGTGGACTTTTCATGATGTCTTAGCGTGGAAATTTTCACATCTCATTGAAAAGCCTGGGATAATCTGCTCCGATCTTTGGCAATTCTAAGTTTTTGACGAGATTGGTAGGTCCACTCTATAGACACACGCCTATCCTACATTCTGTGTCTCTCGGTCACTCTGGGATATTCAGAGTGATTCAGAATGTGTATGGTGTAAACATAAAGCCAGAATTGCTGGCTAGTATTTGAAAGCTCGTCAGTTGCACAAGGAGGTTCCACAGGCAATTATTATGTGGAATATCATTTTAAGTTCCGAAGGCCTGGGGGCGGTTACACCGTATTAAGTAATTTTGTCTTGTAATTTTGTTTCTATATCAGGATATTATTATTATGGTCCATTTGAACGCTAAGATGTGATATTAATGCATTTCTTCATATACATGCCCTAAAGAAAATTTCAACATTTCTTGATGAAGAGATTACTTATACAGGAAAGTGAACTTCTCTATTTTTTGTCCTTTTTTTTTTCCACAACAAATTCGTTATTTTTAGTGCTGAAGTAGTCGAAATTACTGGTATACCTGTAAAGTCCCGTAACTTCGCAAGAGTTTCTTCCATTTCCTCGGAAAGAGGGAGGGGGGGGGGGGGGAGTTATATATCTTATAAAATAACGCATCCAGCGCGTTCGTCAATCTCTTTCCCTGCTCAAAAGGCACGGTGAGTGCGAAAGTGAAGAGCTGAGCCGTTTTCTGCAATCTGGGAATCTCGCTGATTATGCTCACCCTTACAGTACCGTGAAACAAACGTTGCGTTTATCAGTGATGTCTCCCTCGGGGACATGTCCTAATAGGTTTGTGGCGCAATCTTGAGCATAGGCTGATAACTCAGTGATAACCGCTCAACATGCATTGCATCGGTGTCGCAAGTATTCCGCGCAAGTCCGAAATTTGGGAATTTCGAGGTGTTTTTTTTTTTTTTTTCCCTTCCAAGGTGAGCTAAAAATAACGTACTGTGACACCATCTTGAGTCCAACTGACCAACAGAAATGAGGGAAAAAATCTGCAAAGATCCCACGTAAAACGTCCTGTCTGTAATTTGACGTCAGTTTTTATTTTGAAAAGTGTATTTCAGACTGATTTGAGTGGGTTGCTTGCGACACCCACGAATTCACGTGCAGGCGTGATCTCACGTTTCCAAGCTCAGGCTTGCCAGCTGAGTACAGGCGGCCCATGTCAAATCTGCCAGAGCAGTTTAATCATTCATTGTCTGTTGTCTTTGCGCTTGATTTTATAACATTAAGTCTGTTACGATCCGATTCAGATCCTGTCCGAGAGGCATAGATAGAGAGTAAGCATGGATTTCGTGTGGTTTGCTCCCAAGGGATAACCAGTGGAAAGAAGGAGAACGCCAGTTTTGCGCATTTCATTTAAAATATTTATATTATTAGTTAATTTCTTTACTTCTTTATTCTTTCTTTCTTCATAATTTTTTCTTTGGTTTTAAATATATCAAGTTCTTCATATCGTTGTTTGTTTCTGTTAGTGCATTAACCCTAGTTGCCTGTAGACAGTCTTAAATGTTAAGACATTTGTATAAAATAATAATAATAATAATAATGATATGTTTTTATTATTGCCCCGACGAAGAGCCAAGCGGGCTCGAAAATTTGGCAGAGAATTACCATCACTATTAGATCTAAGTTCTTTGTATATATTATTTGCTTTTTATGAATTGTTTGATTAGTTACCAGTTGGACAGTTGTATTATATTTTGTATAATAATAATAATGATAATGATAACAATAATAGTAATAATAATTATTATTATTCTTTCTATTATAACTGGAAATAAGTCACCGCGATAAGAAGACGAACAACAACAGCAATGAAAACAAATTATCATGATTAAGGGGAAAAAAAAAAATCCACCGAACATGTTTCAGAAATAAAAAGCGTCGGTGATTTTTTTCTTTCTGTTTATAATGCTTGCTCATACCATGATACGGGCCTAGCAAGGGAAATAATTTGGCAGACTGACCAAACAAAAAAAAAAAAAAAAATTGAGAAAATTGCTCATTAGGTTGCTTTGCGATAATGGGCCCCAACCACCTTGTCGGGGCATACACGCATTCTCTGTTCTCGTGTCCTAAGAACAGGAAATGTGTGACAGTTAGCAGATAGAAGAGAACAGTGTGCAGGAAATAAATAAATAAATAAAGAAAGAAAGAAAGAAAGAAAGAAATAGGAGAAGATATGGGGGAACGGAGGGAGAAAGAAGGACTAAGTAGAATATAGAAGCAGAGTGAGCTAAAGAGTGAGAAATCATTCCTTCTCACACAAGAGTGTGGAATGTAGAGAGGAATTGGGTGTGATGTCCATGAGGAATGGAGAGAGAGCCTAGCGAGAACACGAAGGTATGATGTGTGAGGATCGGAAGAAAGATAGAGAGAAAGAGAGAGGGAATGAGTGACAAGCAGGAGGGTGAAAAAAAAATCAGGAAAAGGGGGAAAGCCGAGAGAAGAAGTATCGAAAGATAAGGGATAGAAAGAGAGAGACAGAAAGGAGAGGGAAAGAAATGTGAAGGGAACAGAGAAAAAGACGGAGAGACAGAGAGAGAGGGAGAGGAATGAGAGAGAAAGGTATCGTTGAGAAAAGAGGGGGCTAGAGAGCGAGTGAATGATTCAGTCAGTCATTGTCAATCAGAAGAGTGTGGAATATGAAGAAGAAATGGCTGTGATATCCATGGGAATGGAGAGCTTGGAGAGAGCACGAAGAAGTGATCGAGAAATGAGTGACTAACGCAAAAGAAAAAACAGAAAAGAAAGAGAGAGAGAAGAGAATGGAGAAAAGAGGGAAGACCGAAAGAGAGAGAGGGAGGGAGGACAGCGCGGTAGAGAGGAGAAGGATAGTGAGAGAGAGAAGAGATTGAAGAAAAGACGAAAGACCGAAAGAGAGAGTGACAGAAGGAGGAGAAGGAAAGCAGGAGAGAGAGAAGAGATTGCCGAAAGGAAGGAAGACCGAAGGAGAGAGAAAAGAGAGAGAGGGACAGAGCGGTAAGAAGGAGCTGGAAGGAAGGGCGAGAGAGAGAGAGAGAGAGAGAGAGAGAGAGAGAGAGAACGTTACGTTAATCTGACGCCTTTCAGTCATCTATGTGGAAGGCTATCTTGATTGAGAGAAAGAGAGAAATTAATTCCTTCGTTCTTACCTAAGAGTCTGAAATGTGAAGAGAGAAGTGGGTGTGATGTCCATGTGGAATGGAGAGAGCCTTAGCAAGAACACGAAGTTGATGGTTTATCCCGGCATTTTGTCTGAAGGGATGGGGACTGTTTGCACAAGCTTGGGTCTTACCTTCCATTAGTTAGGCCGCATTAGGACATGTATAGGGTGGTAGTTTAGCTGACACCGTGGTTACATGCAGATAACCAGATGTACACGTATGTCTGTTTGGTTTCCACTTATCAGTAAGGATGCATCAACAGCATGTCTCTCTCTGCCGGAGGTCTGAACAGTTACATACCTCTATACCATCAAAGAAGATCAAACTTTTTGCATGTATATGTATTTAGGTGAATACAGACGGGGCGATGAGACATGGTGTGATTTGGGGCCCAAAATACAATGTAATGAAAGCGATTTTGTTCAGGAGAATATGACACTTGCTGTGATTTAAAAAAAAAAAAAATTAATAATAATAATAATAATAGAGAGTATTTGTATAGTACATATCCCCGTACAGTGCAGACTCTAAGCGTTTTTACAATCTACTATTACCCCAACAGACCCAAAGAAGAGACTCATAAACGTTCTCAGCATATAAGGCGGCTGCCTGTTAGGCGCTCAAATCTTTATCAATATCAATCATTATCTATAATCGGGTACCCATTTAAACCTGGGTCGAGTCAGGAAATGTGTGTAAATTGTCTTTCCCAAGGACAAAATGCCGGGACTCAATTAGGATTCGAACCTAGAACTTTAGATCCCGAGTCCGACGACCCAACCGCTAGGCCACCGACACCACGATTTAGGGACAATATTCACGAATCAAGGGAGATATTTTGATTGTTAAGCTGTTTAATTATTATTACCATCGTTAATATGGAGAGATCCTTATTCACATTCGTCTTCTCATTATCGCACAGATATGGCCACTTTTTTTATCGATAAGACATCAGTGTAGTGGAGACTTTAAAATAATTATGACAGAGACCCATCTAGTTACTTACTTAGGGCGGCCTTAACCGAACACTCGATGACTTTACCACACTCTTCCACATTTGTCTGTCTTTCATGATCTCTGGCAGCTCCTCTCTCGCCATTCCAATATCCTTCTTTAGTACGTCTACATATGTCATGCTTGGCCTTCCTCTGCATGCCCTCACCTTCTTCGGCTTCCAAACAATAGTTTTCGACCCGATCTCAGTTACAGATCTATAGCAGTGCCCAGCGAAAGTCAGTCTACGCTCCTTGACTCACTCGGTCACCCTTGGCAATCCTGCATATAGATCTTCATTATAAGTTAATATTAATAATCATAGTTAAGGTGGAGAAAATGAAATGAAATTTCTATAAATCTTGCTGTTTTTCAATGATGTTTTCATGCTTGTATGCACTGTTGGAATTACTAACTGTCTCATTTACTTTAGATTTCTTTTCATGAAAGACTTGGTCAGAGAGGAATGTTTTACATGTTATAATACGCGTCTAACTGGACGTCTATGGTATGTAGAATTTACATGGCGGAGGCCGATGTTTACGAACCACGAGCTGAAACTCAAGGGAATATGGGGAAGGAAAAGGAAGAGCTCTAAATTCCGAAAGTGGAAGGAGATTTGGAAAATTGTGATCCCCATTCCATTTAAGGAACTATAAAGTAAATAGAGCGCCATACTGATAATTTTCCAATCACAAAATTAACAGGAATCAGAAAATGTTGCACTAGTTGATGCAGGCCCTTGCGTACTCGAAAGTATGGAGGGAATGACGAGGGTGATAGTGTGTGACATAAAGTTATATGATTTGAGTGATTTGCTGGGGAGATACAGGGCGGGCGGTTGGGTCACTTTCTCTCTGTTGTTGATGGATCGACCATAACAGTTTCATTGACAAGACGTTTGCTGCATTCGTCTGATGGAGAGAGCGGGGAAATCATGGTCGGATAAGGAAGGGAGAGAAAGACAGAGAGTCAGTGAGTGAGTGAGAGAGAGAGAGAGAGAGAGAGAGAGAGACGGGACGGAGTGTATAATAAAGGAGACTTCTTTCCCTCTCACAAGTGCACATATCCATAACGCTTTCTTCCTCCCCTCCCTCTCCTCTCACCTTTCCAACCCATATTCCTTCTTCTTTCCCGCTCTCTCTCTCTGTGTGCTTTCTGTCTCTCTCTCACTTTCACATTTTCAGTCTTTCCTCCTTCCATCCATTTTCTCTGTTAATCTGTTCTTATCCCCCCTCCACCGCCAGCCAGTATCTCATCTTTACCCCACCTCCATCTCCCCCCCCCCTTTTTTTTTTTTTGGATATGTCGTGCGTATGTTGAAATGATTTATAGTTATCCGTCATCATTGTTTTCTTTTGTTTTTTGTTTAAACTTCACAATATTTAACTGGGATCATTTTCATAAAACAATAAGCATGCCGGCTATAAATCTTTTTTTTTTTTCGTCATGGCCAGAAGCACAATGAAATACAATACATACAACTTTTAAACTTGTTTTTCCAACTCCAAAGCATAAACAAGCCACGCCCAAGATTAAGTGAATTCATAAATTATGTGAAGAAGAAAAACAACAATCTATGATTACTGATAAGGGCATTGGAAAGCTCTTGAATTTGGTCAGATCGATGTTCGAAATGCTGATAAATCCTTCAGTGTTTATAAACTACTTCTTTCCAAAATCCTCTTTATGGATAGATCAGTGTATTGTTATTTACACTGCTTGTAAACCTTGCATTTCTAGTGTGGTTTAATTGTTTGATCAGTCTGTTACACTGGCTAAACTAAACATGGGGATTGTATTGGAACAGCTGTTTCATCGATTCTATGATCTGCTCGGCAGTATATCTACATGTATATGTCTCTCACTTCATTGTTGTTGTTTTTTCTGGTTTGTCTGTCCTCTTTTCTACCTGTCTGTGTGGTTGTCAGTTCCTTCGTCCATCCGTCCTGCTTCTGTCTGTTCATCCAGTCATCTATCCATTCATTTATCCATCCATCCATCCATCCATCCATCTATCTGTCCATCATCCATCCATCCATTAGTCCATCCATTAGTCCATCCATTCATCCATCCATCCATCCACCCATCCATCCATCCATCCTTCCATGTGCCCGTTCGTCACACACTGATTTATCATTACTGTATGTGAATATGAACAGTTGCGAGACGATACTTAAGCCTGGCTGATGTCCCGAATCTGCGACAGACCAACTGACATTCCGTTTTAAACAGGTAGATCACTGCAGTGTGAATTAATTTGGCAAAAACCTGGCCGTACCCCTATAATATAGCGTGGATGTCTAAGTTATAGCAGCCGAACTGATTCACATATTTATGGCGAGACAATAATATATTCACTGGGCAGATATCCCGATAGTGAAAGTGAAAGGGTCAGTTATGAATAGGTTATTCTGATTTCTCGGGGCTTTAATGCACTCTCTGCAATATGCGCAGACCGTTTATAACAAATACAAGAAACCTGCGTCGCAATAAAACAAAGCGAAATAAAAAGAACAGTTATCCAACCTGAAAAGGCCATGATAGAACTTAGAGAACATCGTCAAGTGTTTAGTTTTTTTTAATCAGAAACTCAAATAATATCCATTTGTATACATCGTTCTTAGAGTAAACAGCAGCCATATTTTCTCTATTTTAACTTCCAGATCAAAAGAGCACACGATATTTACAGTTCGTCCATTGTATTGATCAGCGGCGACAAAGAGCAAAAGAATTAGCTGTTTTCCTGTCCTGAAGGCGATATTTGTACTCTTCACCTGCTTCCATTTAGAAAATCAACATAGAGACATGCAGAATCACTCAGCGAAGGCATGTGAAACGTGCTCTTAAAGACGCCTGCCAAAAATATTCCTAAGAAGATAAGAATTTGCAAAAATATCGGCAATGATTTCTGTGTGAGAGTGTGGGAAACGTATATTTTATGGTTCTTTCATTGTAGAAATGCAGAATGGTACGTGATTAATTGGTTCATCAAACATATTGCAGGTACATATAGTCTGATCATACACTTATGGTCTCTTGTGCAATTGGCTGCATGTCTAAGGGGAAAACAACAATATCAGGAATAAAAGACAACTTTTCTTGATAAAATTACGTACCATCTCCAAGAAGAGCTGTGAATAGTGGACAAATCAGTGGCGATCAATGCCAGTCATATTTCCATTTTGAATGCACGTCAAAATTGAAAGTGCATATTCTAGAATTCAGTGAACTGGAGGACTGTATCATTAATAGTACTTTGTAAAGATGAATTTTCATCTCTGTGGTTTTTATTTGATTTTTTGCCTCGTCTCGATAGACGTCTAAGTGCGCCTGGATTCGTAGAAAAACTATAACGCGAACCTCAGCTGAATCTCCCAAGGCAGGAATTCATATGAAATTCTGAGTTTAACTTTTAGCTCACGGGTAATGGTTAGGGTGAGAGTCTCTCAAGACAGATTCCAGGCTGATAAACCGTTGGATTTCTGCGGTCTCCTCCACAATTCAGCCATATCTCAGGCCTTGGAATGGCAATCTTAGCGGATCTTTGAGTGGTGTGGGAAGGGGGCAGGGAAGGGGTGCTATAAGTGCCGTTCGAACCGCTTTTTTTTAAAATCAAGTCTTTCAATCGTAAGAAAGTAGGATTATATCGGTTTTTGGTGGCTGCCTGGTTTTTGTTGAGATTTTTTTATGGGTTGAATTTTGGAAATTTTGGCCTGGACAGCAGCACTCTGCCTACTCTTCATATATTTTTAACTGCCAATGATTTTTAACAGTGTGTTTGGTACATACGGAGCCTCAGAAATATATTTGCCCTTATCTAGGAAGGCTAGACGTCGGATTTTCCTACCCAGAAGAAGCCAGGGAATCGTTACGAAAAAAATGCATGTTCTAATCTTCGAATCTTCCCATCCTCCGACGGCAGATGGGAGATTCGAACCCGCGACCTTTACAATTTGAGCTTTTTGCCACTTAGCAGATGTCTAATCACACGGCACAGCCATTTCGATCTCCTTCGAAACGCTATAAGAAGCAGTCTCATAGTAGTATCCCAATTGGTAATCGAAGACCGTGGCATTATGTCCACGAGGTGTTTACTTGCCAAGTGCAGTGTGCTCTCCCCTGCTTTCAACCGCTTGTCAAGACAGACTGTAAACAGGACAAAATATTGGGTAGAATAATATGCTTTGTCATGGATTTCTGCTCTCGTGGGAGTGTGAAATCATGTCATGCCAGAAGCAGTTTTTGTATCTGCAGGCGTGAAACCCGCCAGAATTGCAAATTGCACTTATGCCTTCTTGGAATGCTGTAAATGAAAAGTAATAAGTAAACAGAAAGAATTAGCGGAAAACAAAACAAGACAAAACTCAAGTACCGATACCTTTTTAAACGATTTTTTTTCTCTTTGTGTAACAGTTTGTATGTGGATATAGATGAAAGATCTCTTTAAAACGACAAAGGGTATATTGGACAGTAACTCAAGTGCCATTTTAAAGAGTTCCTTCTGCTTCGAAAACAAAATGCATGCTAAATGGCAAGTGATTACTCAGTGGGATATAGCACATTATTTTGATGTTTGGATATTGTGTTTGCAAGGGAAAATCCGAATAACTTCATGCTAAATTTCACATCCAAATATTTAGATTTCCCCCTTTTCACAGCGTTCGTCTCACAAATACATGTATATGAATGCAGACTTTGTGGCGACATTAGCGAGGGCATTGCATTGTCAGGGTTCTGTTTGCTATGTTGTGATTGTAATCAGAAACTGAAATGTTTGATGTATACGTTTTACGTTGAAGAAATTTAAGAAGAGTAAATAGTAGCATAGAGTGAAAGGTTTTGCGCTGGCAGTCTGTTAATTGTCATGCACAAGCCACTGTTATGGAAATCGTAGTGGAGATTTATTTTCATGGCACCAGCGATTTTTTTTTTGTTTTGTTTTACACAGGATCGTATGATTGTGCCAGTGAATACTGCGCTTAGTTTGAGTAACAAAAGGACATTTAATCTGAATTGAGAAAAATAAACTTTTCTTGATATTATTCGAATGGCCTCATGGGTATTTCACTAAATATTTATTACGTACACACGTAATTTTAAATAGAAATCAGCGGGCGTGGTATTTCACACAAAGTTGTTTGTTTTTGAAAGTTATTATTCTCAGTGTTGCATAGCAGCAACAGCAGCAGCAGCAGCAGCAGCAGCAGCAAGAATAACAACATGAACGACATAGCAGTGTTAAATTTGTGGGATGAAAAGAAAATTCTCAGCTACAAATAACAGTAATATCGACCGGTCTCACTAACTATTTCTATAGCAACAGAGTTCACAAAATAGATTAAAAAGACATTCTACACGGTGTGTGAAAAACTGAAATCAAACACTGTAAACGATGCAGCTTTTCTGTCTCACAAATTAGATGGCATTTTCACCGAATGCGAAACCAGAGGTTGTTATTCAGAGACCCCAGTTGGAGACCCGGCATCCACTAGAGTCGAGATAACCTCCACCAGGAGATTGAACGACGTATATAGTGCGTAACGGCATCCACTCTGTTATTCAATACAAATTAATGCTATCTTTTATTCCTGAAGCATACAGAAATTGATATCTGTTCTTGCCCTCAGATCTTGCCTTTGCAGATCGAAGATACAGTGGAGCAGTTTTAATAAGGATGATACTGACAGATCATCAATAAAATACAATTTTCAAAACAATAATTTTTATGAGAATTTGAACCGGTGGCATCTTGCCCAAAACCTCGTCATGTCAATGAGGCATTTCGAGATCGGACACATGGCTCGCACGTTGATTTGTGTACATGTTCTGCGCATGACAGACACGTTTTATCGAATTATAAGCATTCAGACATGTCACATCATAGAAACAAAGCCACATGTCAGCAATGTTTCATCGGTCATGTGACCGATCTCGAAATCCTCTCATTTGCAGGAGAAATGTAGCTCGAAAACTGAAAGTAGTTAAAAAGAACAAAATTGATCGGGAAATGCCTAAATGGCACTGGTTTGTGATGAGGGTTGTGTGACATGGACAGAAGAGACAGCGTCTTGGGAACAATAGAATAAATCATTGAATCGTGACTGTTTTTGTCTTCAGTTTGTGACACCCCAGATTGTAGTTCTCATTGCTCTTGTCACACCTTATGTCAACAGTGGACCTCTGTGTGTGTGTGTGTGTGTGTGTGTTGCATATTAATCTACCGTGCGTGTGTAGGCGGAAATGGACGCTGCATGTGTAGGCGGAAATGAGCATATTTAGCCTGCACATGTCGAGTAACTCTGACTTGACAAGTTCTTCTTTAATTCCGCACCAGTGATTTATTTTCATTGTTGGCGGGTGTAACAAGAGAGGAAGAAGAAAGAAATGATGTAGCCTATGTACTGAGAGAGGCATAGAGAAAGAAATGCATGGAATTTTAGAACCAACCAAAAAGGAATGGCGCATGTAACAACAAACACAAAGAGAAAGAAAACTTTGGCAATGTCTAGCTCTGTCAGATGGAGGGCGTCCTTGGCGAGACAGGTTTAACTTTTAAAGTGCTGAAATACTGCTAAGATATCGCTTCTTCGTGAGCGATATTTGTTCATGCCCAGAAAATGACAACCCCCTCGTGAATGACAACACAATACCGACCAGTTTACCGTTTATATGAACATAGGCATTCAAGGAGTGAGTGCGTTCGTATGCAAATTGGCTCCTGTAGTCTGTTCTAGAGTTAATCTTCCACGTATCAAACGGTAGATATGATCAAAAGACGAACTCGTCATAGGATAGTATAATACCTTGGTATTAAATTACTTTTCAAACGACTCTTAATATACCTGGAAGGGACACGTCTTATAATAGTAATAATAATAATACATAGCATTAATATAACGTTCAAACCCCTGGAAAGGAAACGCTGAACACTTTACAAAAAATGAAAAAATAAAAGATAAATAAACACGCACACTCACACATATAAACACACACACACATACCCACAGTTTACACACACACATGCACTACTCACAGAGACCTTAACCGTCATATGTTAAGGATAAACAAATGTTATTAAATAGACTCTGGTACGCAAACATGACGTGAATTTTCTCGTTTTGGTTTCCCGATGTCTTGTGCAGTAGGCGCATTGAAAATAAGTAAATAAATACGAAGGACAGCATGCGAATCTTGTTTTGCCCGTTTTTTTTTTTTTTTCAGTAGACCTCCGAAAAAAAAAAACAACAACAACAGAAAAACATTCAGCCATATGAAGTAATAGAGAGACGATGCAAACCAAGGTGGATTGTAATTGATGAAACTTTGAAAATTTCCCTCGTTTTGCCGTCTTTTCTTTCTATCTGAAACGATGGTGTGAAATCAAGCTTTTAAGTGTTGGAAAAAAAGGACACGGTCCTTTTTTTTGGTGTCATTTCTCCTTTGTCTCGTATCCTAGTCGTACTTGGGTATTAATGAAGCTCAATTCAGGGGGATTAGGACCTGCGCGCCAGGCTTTCATAGCATTTAGGTGGGGATGAACCGTATGAGACCTCGGTCCTTCCTTTCAATCCAGTGGTGTTTAACCTAGGCGGCTTGAATGTAAGGAACAGAAGTGAAATAAAAACATGATATCGCCACACTTATAAGACAGTTGCCTAAATCATTTTGGGTTGTTTGAGGAAAACGGAAGGAACAGTTTCAATTATCACATAACGCCATACAGATGTTTTATTTTGAATGAAGACATTAACTGAGATTGAACATCAGAAACACGGTTCAGGAGCAATGTAGTAAAAGATTCAAAGGATTCAACAGTGGACTGAACTCAATTTGGCCAAGAAATAGCATAGGCAATTATAGCAGGAGCGTGAAGATGCTGTCATCATAGACATACACCGTGCGTTTCCATTTTTTTCCCCACTAGATCTAGATCTGTTACGCACTTGTAAATTCTTCCCGGAGTCCAGTCAAGTCCCACCCGAAAATAGTGGACGCCTCGCTTATTCACTTCATTGCGGCGCCGCCCACCGAATCTGTTTATTGCATGTCTGTGGGTCTTCCTTTTGTTTGGGTCTTTTACTGTGCTGTCTGTCTGTCATTGTGGTGAGTTCTATTTAGACACAACTCAGTGAGATTGTTTGTAGCCTGTGCTCTGGGATCCCCCGCGTTTGATTGGCGAAAATCTGAGTGGCCTCTCACAAGAGGGGGTACAATGTCTTCCATAATAATGTGCTCTCCCTGGCTGCACTGTAAGCGCTTTGGATCTAGATTTGTGGTGTTTATATGCTGTAGTGTTGGATAGATAGACACTCTGAAAGCTGTCCATGTTTTGTATGATCCACCGTCGATTATATTCCAATATATGAAAAGACTGTTCTCCGATCACTCTAGATGCTTTTAACTGATGATAAATCAGTGAGTGAAATTGTTTTCTGCGTAATTTCAGTGCCTTAGATTACCCGTGGGGCTTGTCTGTGATTGAGTAGTGGACGGATAGACAGATAAGGGAAGAGTAATGTACGTAGATTGCATAGTCCAGCTACGATTGTATAAGAATACATATAAAATTGTAGTGTTCTCAGTGCATTTAAGTGCTTTGGATCTGTCAGTGCCGCTCCTCTGTAGTACTCTTCAATAGACAGATGTTGACATTTTTGTTTTCTTTTTTTCTTTTCGACAGAAGCAAACCAGAAAGTTAGATTGTGATATATTTCAGTTCTCACAGGTTCTTATTCAGATACTTTGGGGGGGGGGGGGGAGTAAAACGGTTGGGGCTGTTAGCAGGATTTGAGCTTCCCACACATTGAAGATTATAAGGCCATCATCAAGAGATTTTGCTGAACTGTTTTGCATTGGTAGATCCGAGGAGTGCCGATCACTCTTTCTTTTCTAGCGCCTTATTTCATTCTTGTGTGATTTTTATACTTACAATTGTTAGTCAGATATGGTTGATATTTATAGCGGCTAACAACCACAGTGTGAGCAGTTGTATCTGATGTGAACACGTTTCCTCTGTTTGGAAAATACATCACAAGACCTTCAGTGGACTTGTCTTATATCGGAGTGCAGCATTGTGAACAATTTCTGGACATTCGTCCTATTGCAAACTGATGAATAACAAAGAGGAGAAAAACAACTGATGAAGAGCTAGAAGAAGAACATTATTGTGAGACATTCTTCGACATTGTACTGCGTGTAAAGGAGTAGCAGTAATCACAACAGCATCGTTAAACATTCGTAGGAATTCATTCGTTACGTTTGAAACAAAACAGAACCAACAATCAACCTTTGAGATCCTTTGACAATGATATGAAGGTACCTATCCAGTGGTGAACACCAAAATGGGACAGACTGCGGAGAGACAAAGAGGCAACATGGATCCTTTGAGGTCTCTTTTGATACTTAGCATTTTGTGTTGGGTGATGTTGGTGTCCCCTATCACAGCACAAACATCAGATAATTCGTCAACATCTTCATCACTGGACGGGGTAATCACCACGACGACAGCAGTGCCATATTCAGACATCATCAACTCAACATCTGGGAATGAAACATACGATAACACCAACTCAACTGGTGAGGGATAAACTACTCACTTGATTATCTGTTAAGAAATAATCTACGAAAACCCCACGTCAAACTTTTTAGAATGGGCTCTGGAAATTAGCTGCTGTATATGAAATAAGTGGAGAAATTGTCTCTTTACCTTTTAGTGTAAGATCAAGGTTGGAGATTAAACTTCAGATTTCGATTCAGTAATTCAGCTTTTAAATTAGTTGTGATTGTGGTGAGAGTTACTATCAGGAAAAGAAGTTACATTTGAAGTTATATTCTATAATAGGATTAGAAAGACTTTGAAATGGTTCTGGTCGGGATTTGAATGTTGACGATGAATTAAATCTACGATTTCAGGAACATTGAAATAGAAACCGTAACGTTTGAAAATTTATACAGAAAAAGCAAGATAGTGAGAATGAAGCTGCAGAAAACAAAACCAAATAAACTTAAGTAAAATAAAATAAAATCAAGTGCCCAGCACTGTCAAATGTTGGCATTAACTTAACATTCACGTTTGACTGCTTGGAAAACTATGTGGTGGGAGTTAAGTGCTCCTCCTGTTTATATGTGGCACTGCGCTGGCTTAGATACTATTGATGTACGCTATGTTATATATGGTACAGTAATAGTGCAGTACTGATGGCAGCCGAGATGATGATGTCGTATTCTATCTGCAGACAAAGATAGCAGTGTTGTCATTAGTTCACGAGACAATGTTGTGCTACAAAGTTGTCTATGAGATTCCTCTTCTAAGTTTGCCCTTTAATGAGTGGAACTGTTTTAGGAAAGAAAGGGAAAGAACCGGCGGTCTGGCACGCCGTTTTGACTACTTAACTCTGGGGTTATGTCCCTGGAATAATTTCGGGATTTTGTTCGATCGTACCCTTATTGTCTGATTGGCAATATCTCTTTGTAATACCCGAACACCAACAACACTTGTACTACGTCTATTACTGCAGATAGTAGTAATAATGGCGATCTTGATTATTATGAAAAAGATAACGACAATACATTAATAATGTTAACAATAGTAAAATTAATAATAGTAATTCATCTCTGTGCATTGCCAAAATCCAGCTTACTTCACGCTTTGCTGTAAAATGATAACAGTTGGCAGCAACAATAACAACGATTTTGTATAACGTCAAACTTCAGTATACAGTATTCCCACGTTTATCGCGGATGTTAGGTTCCAGGACTGCCCGCGATAAATGAAAATCAGCAAAGTAGGGATGCTATATTTATTTTGTTATTTACATACATTTTAAGTCTTTATAAACTCCACCATACTGTTATCAACCCTCTCTAGTGTTACACTAACTTACCAAATATTAGTTACAGTGAGAAAATCATATATCTTAATCATATATGTTATCATCAAAATATTTTATTTATAGCGGCGCACCCCGCTATACAGAAATACTTACATGTAAAAACGCGATACAGCGAGGACGCGAAAAGTGAACCCGCGATAACCGAGGGATTACTGTACAATTTCTCTAGGGGGTTTTGTAGTTTATAGATCAAAAAATGGATCGTTGTCTTTGACACAGAAAATGCACATACACATATTTTTACTGCATCTATGAATACGAGCAGTCATTCAGTTTCCTGTCATAGAGACCATATCATCATATATTTTAACATTTTTTTTTTCTTGAGGAGTGAGAGAGGAAAAGGGGGGGGGGGGGGGGGGGGGTCCTTTCTTTTTTTTTTTTTTTTCTTGTTGTTAGGGACGCTTTTTTTCTCTGACGTTGGGGGCGCTGAGAACTCTGGGCTCTGCTAAGGGCGGATGAAAGAAGTGAGATAAATGAATGAATATTAGACAGACATACGCTTCTGCAGACTGTCACAGTGATAGACTAGACGTAACCACTCACCACTCACAGCGGGCCAGACATCACATTTTTGTTAAGCAGACAGACAAACAGACGGACAGGAGGAGAAGATGATGACACAGACAGATAATTGGTGAACCAGACACTCCTCCTATAAATAGACAGCTCTTATAGCGGTCATGACTCCTGCAAAGGATAAATACACAGATATAAGCTCTAGATTTGCCTACGAGCAAACATCTAAAAAAAAAAAAAAAGCTTACAAATATAAATATACATACAAGCAAGCAACAAAGAAATACAACCATAGGCATACTATTAATAGATACAGTTGCCTTACTGCCTCTCTCATCTCTGTCTTCCTCTCTCTTTCATATCTCTTTTTCTTATCCCTGTCATTTCTCATCTCTTTCCCTTGTATCTCTCTGATATGCGTCTCCTTATCCCTGTCTTTCTCTCATCTCTCTCTTCCTCTCTCTCTCTCACATCTCTCTCTCTCATCTCTTTCTCTCATCTCTCTCTCTCTTCCTCCTCTCTCTTTCCTGTTTCTTTTTCATCCAAATCTTTTCCTTCTTCTCTGTTTGTCCTTCCCCCTCTCTCTCCCCCTCTCTCATTTCTTTCTCTTTTACACACCTTTCTTTCTGTCTCTTTCTTACTCTCATCTCCGCCCCATCTCTCCCTTTCTTTTCTTTCCTTCCGTCTTTTCTTTCTTTTCATTCTCATTTCTCTGTTTCATTTCTCCCCTCCCTTTCTCTCTGTCTCTCTCATTTCATTACTTGTTAATATCTCTCCTTCCTCCCCTTCTTCCGTTCTGTCTATCTTTCTCCTGGCTGACAAATGTGCCAAGCAAAGTTGAACACTGCTCAATCAGATCGATAGTTCTGGGGAAGAAGATTTGATCAGCATAAATCATCCTCTCCTTTCCCTCAGAGATCCTTTAAGGTTAACACTTTGACATCCGGTATGCGTAATCTTTCATTTTCTTTTTCATCTGTATGAAAATCAATGATCTTCAGTCGGGCCGTTGAGGGCCAAAGATTCACACTGAGCCGTCGATAGTGCCTGTTTCCTTGATCACTTCCAGAAGCAGACAGACCAAGAGACAGACAGACAGATAGACGGACAGACAAATAGACAGACAGACAAACAGACACAAATAAACAGATAGACTAGACAGACAGACAGACAGACAAATAGACAAAAAGACAGGCAAACAAACAGACAGACCGACAAACAAACAGACAGAGAAAACAAGCAGACAAACAGATAGACAGGCAGACAAACAGACAAATAGAAAGGCAGACAAACAGACAGACAGAAGGCAGGCAGACAGTACAGTAATGTGCATACTTGTATTAATCTATACCTTTATACATCTTTCATATTCCTCCCCCCATTTTTTTCCCAGCACATGCTCCTTCTTGTCCATTTATCAAGCAAAGGTGGGGGTTTCAAATAATTTCCTGAAAATCCTGTGATCAAAATCTTGGTAACTAAAATGTTAATCAATTGATGATGGCTCTGTGACATCCTTCCTCCTCCCGTCGCACCCCTTCGCATAGTTAGTGTTAACTGGAACCACATTTCACAGTACCACAGTTGCTTCAGCCCCTCCCCCTCCCCCATCCCCTCTTCCATCCCACCCGGCCCATCCACCACGTCCAACCCTCCCCCAGTTTCAATCAATCACATGCTTCTTTCTCTCTCACTCTCCTTCTCTTTCCTGTTTCCAATTTTCCACTCTGTGATTCTCGCTTGCAGCTGTGGCTTTCCCACTTCTAAAGCTGCCCTGTCACTTCTCCTCCTCAATCCGCCATTTCTTCATTTCTCCTTTGGTTTGTTCTTTCAGTCTGTGAGAAAGAGTAAAATTGAGAAAAATACAGCATGGTCATATGAGAGAAAGAGAGAGGGGATAGATAGATAGATAGATAGATAGATAGATAGATAGATAGATAGATAGATAGATAGATAGATAGATAGATAGAT
>JBCEWB010233745.1:5068-23754 GCA_039654565.1 Peronia peronii
AAGACAAATGAGACAGACAGACAGACAGAGTACAGCAGGGCATCAGACAGACCGTTGGGTACCTGGAAGGTGGTCAGGCTGGAGATCTCCTGCTGTAAGCTGTCAATCTGCAGCACCATCTGGTCAAGCCGACCTTCTTTCTCATGGAGCTGCTCCTGGCACTTGTCTCGCTCCTCACACACCTGGCCGGGGGCAGGGAAGGGGAACAACACAGGGGAAACTATTACAGTACACATACAGCCTTGATATCAACCAGAAATTCATATCCAGCCTCTCTGCTGTCTTGTCCCACAGACCAAAGACCCAGCTGGTTAGCTCAAATTCTTCATAAAGAGTTTCCACACCCTCACAACTAATCGGGTTCTCTAATTGGCAGGTCATCAGAAGACCTTTGCTACCGTCCAAAGGGAAAACCTAGTATCTAGCTCTTACCAAGATCCGATTAAAACAAGGAAACGTACAAAACTTTACCCTTGTATTTTTAAAAAAAAAAAAAATAAAATAAAATTGCTGGGTTTTGCCGTATTTTTTTTCGCAAAACTACCAAACCCTAGAACGAGCCAAGCAATCAAACATAGCAAGCAGGTGACCTACATGACCCATTTATAGAATTATCTCCATTTTTAAACAAATTGGAGTTGCTAGGTATTACCTTTGGATGGTAGATTGGATACACTTATTTTGACAATTTCCTCCATTTCTGCCCACCTCTGGTCTGAGTTTGGGTTGTGGTAAATCTAACTCCCTCATCCACTTACTGATGTTATCCGCCCATTTCTTCTTCTATCATCCTCCTCTCTTCTCATTTTTTTTTTACTGTGTCTTAGAGCACTGATTTTAACCCTAGAGAGTCGAAGGGCTGATCACCTCAAAGATTCGCTTACTATATTTTGCACTTGATATAAGTTTCAAACAGTTAACAAATAAAAAAAGCAAGATCCTGGTCGGAGGGTACTACATGTATTTAACTCCAAACTGTAACAGAAATAAATGTCTTTAGGAGAATCATTAAGATAACAACAGTTTCAAGTGACACTTCTAGGGTTAACACCCTAAGATCATCCTATATCCCCCTCCCTCTTCTCCTTCTAAACTCTACAGAAGGATCAGTATCTGGATCAGTAACCACAGTCCGGTGTTCATTTGAGCATTTTAGACATCTCAGTTTGTTCAATGTGGGATCAGCTCTAATTTCTACGTTCAGACAGGTATACAGCAAGGAAAAGAACAAAAGTCAGGAAGGAAGATAGGTAAGACGGCAGAAAACAAAGAAAAAAAGGAAGTAGTGGAAGAGAAAAGGAAGAAAGACACTCAGGGGGGGAGGACTGTGTCAGTGTTACCTGAGACAACTCTGCCTCCTTGTCCTCCAGCTGGTCCCGCATCCCGGCCAGGTCCTCCACCTGTTGTCTCAGCTCCTCCAGGGTCAAGGTCAGCTGGTAGATCTCCTGGTCCTTCTCCTGGACACTGTCCTGTAGGGAGCTCACAATCTGGCAAACAGACAGACAGACACACACACATAAACACGCATGAGGGGCAGAGGTAATCATTTCATCAAAGTACAGGGTGTCCGTAAAATGACTATACAGTAACTTGTGGGCCTCCACCCTGTTAAAAGTGCAAGTTATGGAAATCTGGTCATTATTTTGATGCAAGCACAATGACAGTCTTCAATTGTTCCTGATAAATTTCCCCAGAGACAATTCTGTCTCATAGAGTTGTTTCTAGTATACTTATTTCACAGAGTTGTTTTCAGCCTAACTGTATAGTAACTTTATGGACACCCTGTCTATCACTGCTGTATGATAAGGACACTAGTAAAACTTAGACTGAACTATAACTGATGTTTTATGAGCGTGAGAAGTAACAGAGAATGTCATTAGAAATGAAATGGACCAAACAATTCATGCATTAATTCAAAAGAATCATAACAGTATTAGTCATCAAATGACTTGTGATACAGTTTTTTTCTCAATATTTCAAAAGTACTGAAAATGTCTTATGCCACTTTTGTAGAGCACTGGCAAGACAGCACAAACAGCAGCCCGCTGAGATAAACGCCCACAGGAGGCTGAAAGGCGTAAAGAGACCATTACTATATGATGGCACAATGTAAGTGTTGTCCTATCAGTAAACCAATGACGCAAAGATCTTATGACCTTGTTTCTGAAAGGTCATCCTCTTTAGGTCCTTCGATAGTGGGACTGGTTTGGTCCATGTTGGGATTTAATGGCACCTCAGCACAATTAAGACTATACTGCACTCATCACAATTGAATACGTTGACAAGTATAAAGGTATATCAAAAAGATAGCAAATAGCAACTGTCAGTACAAAATTCGACCAAAATTCCACATCAAACTCTCTGATTGTACATCTCTCCTTTTTCACAAGTAGCTCTTTCCACTATAAAACTTCATACCAAAGACATTTGCATCTGTCATTACATCTCCCCTCAAAATCCTTGTTTGAAGTACAATTTTGTTGGTATCAAAATTTATTCTGAAGAAAAAAAGAAAACTGATTCTTCCTAATCCTCTGCTTCATTTACTAAAAAAAAAAAAAAAATCAGTAACTATTTGATGTTCACAAGGGACGTGGGTGACTAAAAGACCTGCCGGGAAGTCCCTCAGTGTGGGACATATCTCTGGTACCCAATGTCAAAACAGCTCTAAGGACATAGACTAAGAAGAGTGGACTATGGGATAATTGTCTCAAATTTGCCACATCACATTTGCTCAGATTCTGCACAGAGAACCTAACAGATGCATGGCCAAACACACCGTCAGAACTGACCTTCTCCTGATCTGTCTGGTTCTCTTGTTTCTCCTGGGTCAAGGCCGTGATCTGGCTGTGAAGGTTGTTGACCTCTTGCTCTCTCTCTGCCAGCTCCTTCCTGGCCTGTTCCAGCTGGTCCTGGACTTGGGTCAACTCACCCTCTCGCTCTGCCATGTGGTCCTCCAACTCCTGTTGGATGCTGGTCTGGTGGACAGAAAGCAAGATATGGGTCAGACACTGGACACTGTGACAAACTTGGCAAGGCATAGGTCAGACACTGCACAAAGTGACAGACTTAATGCTGAATACAGACCTGCCACTTTGCGAACCCAAAAGATTAGTATATTAGCTCTCAAAATTCTCAATTTGGCCAAAAAAAAAATTTGAATCATACAAAACAATTTGTTAATATTAAAGCTAATCATGTTTAAGTTTGAAGTCTAGATCTGTAGATACACAGATTTATATCCCCTGTAATTCTTTATGCAGACGTGAGTTAAAATGTCATCTGGCACTTTTGGCAAAATGAAATCGAGACAGTTCAAAACAGACATGGCCAGGCCATTGTCAGCGAAACAAAAAAAAAATCGGAATATCGCACTGGCAATCAGAAAAACTGGAAGCCAGGAATTTGTGGGGGAAAATCAGAATATTCCGAAAAAATTGGAATAAGTGGCAGGTCTGTGAATATCTGCCAGCAAACTGACTGAAATGAACCTTTTTTTTTCGTTTTTGTTCATATACAGAATCAACAACATCACTGGAAAAGGAAAATGACAACACTTTACTCTGATGAAAAAAGTAAAACTTCAAACTGTTCTGTGTTAAGACAGTAAAGCTCAAAATTGTTTTCTGTGATGCCACAGGTCAGTGAAATCTCAACAAATTCCTTTGTGAAAGTTGACTCTCCTCACCCGAATAGACAACATCTGTCACTGGCACAACTATCAATTACTTACGGTAATAAAGAAAGTGACAAATACTAAACAAACTCTGTGCACCAACTCAGTAATGAGTTGAAATGTTCTGAAAGAAAAAGCCATTTGCTGTAGGTAAGAACTAATTATGAGCATCACGGAAATCCATCTCTGTCATCAGAACATGTTTATCAAGCTGAGGCAATGCATCGTACATCTGCCAAGCTCTGATGTGATCTGTGATATTTTTAACTACAATGGTGAATGTACCGTACATATATACTAAGCCTTATTGATTGTCAATGAAATTTCCTTTGAGGGCAAATAAAGTTGATCTGATCTTAAATATGTCACTCTTAAATAAACATAGATCATAGATCGACTTCAACATATCATTGAACAATTCCTCATGTTTATTTTCTGATTTATTCCATGAAATGCCTTCCATCTCTGAATAAAATATGACTTAAATGAAATATTTGAGGGAATTATGCTTTTGGTGAGGAGAGGGGAGGGGGATAATTTATGCAAACTTATCTAACACATTGAAAGATGTGAACACCTTTTTCCTTTTCATTTTGTATGATTATCATTTTTTCAAGAGATCTGAAGAGTATAATTATATGGGTCTACGTACTGATTCTCTAAAGACATGGCATTTGTTTCTTCCATAAGCAAAATAATGGCATAAAACGCAAACAAAAAATGTCAGTCTGCACAAGGTGAGTCCAATCCAATTTGTCAGTAACTGGAAATCAAATCAAATGTTTACCCATAAACCAGCACTAAAATGAAGCTGTTAGAAAAGAAAAAAAAACTCATTGTACACTTTGAAAATGAACAGCAGTTAGAGATCAGAAGTTGTTTACTGGATTGGTCAGAAGAAAGGTTGATATATGGTAATGTCAGAGCTTCTGGCAGAGATGATGACTTTCATGTCAAAGGTTCAACTTCAGTGATTTTTTTTTTGAGACAATCTGGGTGGCCGAGAGACTGTGCAGCCTCGGCCAAAATCTCCGACAAACCACAGGGTTGGATGTCGGAACAAACTGATGAACCGGCCAGTCTTTGGCCAGGTCCTTATTCATATCGCTGGTGGAGTGATGAAACCTCTTCACACACATTTTTTGTTTTTTTTTCTTGGATAACGTTTTTCTTAGCTTAATGTTTTCTCCCAGTCCTTTTTCACCGTGTGTCAAAAGCAGGAAGTAAAATTAGTAATGGACATTATGAAAAATACTTAATGAAAAAAAAAACACACAAAAAACTCCTATGCTTGCCATCCTGATATCTTGATGGGAATTTTTGTCTCTCCTGTAAAATTTTCCTTTCTGGGGCTATGAGGTTTCATTACTCCACCAGTGATATACTGGCCAAAGAGACTTCCAACAAGACATGGCAGCTATGGGGTGTTTTATACATAAATAAGCAAGAGATTAAGGCATGGGTTCATTCAAACATGATATTTTGCCTCCTCTGGGCTGTGCATATACAGAGTGACTTCCATGTCCTCCTGGTTTTCCTGCACGTCCTGTGGGTTAGGTATGAGTACTTGAGTGTGCTATGAGTAATATGAGTCACACACAGGAAGGTTTATAAATGTGACAGAGAAATAGTAGTGAATGCTAACATAGTGGGGAGGGGGGGGGAGGGAGGGGTTAGTCACCAAAAGCTGTAGCAAAGTGCACAACCGTACCAAGTTAGTCATACTGATATATATATACAAAATCTATTCTATCCACTCCTAGGTCCTCTTTCCCAAGGGCCTCACACACCTTCAGTCCAAATTGACAATTTCAACTGAAACGGACAATCTTTGGGTGGGACTGCAGTGTGGATAACAAAGAAGTATGGACGTATGGACTTAATACTTCATTTCAAACTGTCAGGTAGCCAAAATATTTGGCTTGCTTTTTTTTTTTTTTTTTTGTCAGATGCATTTCAGCCCATCTTTGTCAGTCATTAGTGTTAAACCACCCCCACTACCTCAAACTGTGGTCAGAGAGGAAATATGTAGTCATTGAATGAAGGAAATACTGACTGCATCTCAAAACTATTTCTGAAATCAGGGCATCAAAATTAGCCTAGTCCAGGTTTACATGCCCTATCTATACAAATCTGCAACAAAACCCATAAAAGATTTATGGACTCGAAAACTACTGAATGTATTCAAATGAAATTTGGCACATAACATTGTTGCATGAAGATCTGTGTTTCTACTTGCATAAAGCCGAAAAAAGCTTACCATGTTTCATGTTATTCTGAAAAGGCGATAATAATTGAATAGTAAACTCGTGAGAATGTTTGATCTGAATTGTGAACACCAAACACATTTTTTTTAGTAACATTCAGTTCAATACAATATTGAGGTGCACGCCCTTGCTATATACTTTAAGTCGCAGGGCAGTATCGGTTTGACCTATATTTAAAAAAATCTCCCACAAAGGCCTTACGTTCTCTTCTTTGACTAGACGGCCATTATCGAGGTAGTTTATAAACAAAATCAGGAAGGTTGTACAATTGTTGGCTATCTATTCTGTATTTCAGCACATAGAACTGTACAGTGTTAATGAGCACTGACTGATGGCATAAATTACAGTTTAGTCTACAGTCTGAAGTTGGAATTGATCAGTTTGGGCTGAAGGTGCGTATGGCCCTTAACACTGCATTTCTCTCGCCAACTCTTCAGACTTTCAGCCTCCGCTTGTCTGCAGACTGCACATCCTCATTGAGGGTGACTTCTACTTAATTCAAATCATTTAGAAAACTGGACAGAAAGTGTTAGACATCAACTCTTGTCTACAACTAGACTACCTGTCTAAGTTTTATTATGAAAGCCAAGAATGTTATGGCATTAGACCCCCAGGGATAGCCAGTACACACAAAGGGCACAACAAGAGAAACAGAGAGACTAAGTTAGCCAGATCTACGGATCACAGCCCAACCTGTGGGGATCTCCTATACGATCTCTGTGAAAGTGGGAACATGGAGGGTTAGCACTGCCATTGAACAAGCCCACAGATCCTTTCTCTCTTTTGCTTCCTCTTCTTTTTTTTTTTTTTTGTTTGTTCTCTCACTCTCTCAGCATCTCTCACTCTTACACCAAAACAGACATATGAGCAGCCTTAATTTTCTTAGATTGGACAACTGCCTGTACTATGCATCGAAACAATCTGGAAATGTTCTCATTTGAAAAAAAGTTTATCTCTAAGATTTGGATGGAAAACTCCAGATATGATGTACTAACTATCTTGTTTACTAAAGACTTACGCATCTATCTGACCTACTTTAGCCTATATGTTAGAAAGCCATGCAATTCTATTCCATTTCTAGACAAGTTCACACATGACTAATCCTTCCATGGAACCAATGATCCTCCCTCCCTCCCCCAGTCACTCTCTTTTTGGCTCTGACACACATTCTCTCTGGCCCTGACTCTCTCTCTGGCTCTGACACACTCTCTCTACCCTCACCAGGCTGACAGATCAGATACATGATGAGCTGTGGCCAGAGATATGATAGAGAACAGCTAGTGTAAGGCTGGCTAAACATGCAGGCTATCAATAAGCAAAACTATTATGACATAGAACATGGGACAGGGGACAGGAGATAACTTGAAGAAAATACATGTCAGGAATATATCGTGAGCTCAGTCCCCTGTTGCTCTATCTCCATTTTTTGCATTTTGAGAACACTGATGTTTTATGTTTAGCAACTGTTTTTGCACATAGAAGATAGGACAAAATGATTTTCAAAATCTACCTGTTTGGGCAAGTGATTGGTGAAATAATTACATTATATGATAGATATACTATCCCTCTTTCATATGACATATATATCTCCAAATAGCCCAAAAGTGGAGATAGAGCAACAAAGAACTGAGGTCGCGATATGAGTAATGGGGATTGTTGTTCCCAACCAGATAATCACCTTTGTCAAAAACACAGGTTTCCTGTACAACTATTGCAAAATAAGTTCTTTTATCTATGTGGTCAATAGCGAAAAAAATCTGACCAAATTAACATGAGAGAAAAAACATTTCCAAGACACCATGAAATTTTCCGATTTTTTTTTTCCTTCTTTGCAGTGTTTATGCAACAGTTCCTATGTCTGACAGCGGGAAATATTTTGGATGGTCAAAAAACACTCCCCACTCAAAGGATGAATCAAGAGGAAAACAGCAAATCCCTTAACCTTCCATATCCCACAGCTGAACCAACAGAGCACCACCTACCTACACCAACCCTCCCCATCATGTCCAGTCTACCCTAGCAGTCATGTTCCATTTTGAGCTGAGAGTCGGTCTCAGATATCTGGGCCTCAGCCAGTTCTATGTCTCTTACGTCACAATAGAAAGAGCTTCACAGAAGCACTGGCACACACCTAACATATATCTTGTGCCCAGGGCAAATGAGTTGGAAGTTGCCCCAGGCAATTTCAAGCTACTGCCGCTTTTAACTATTTTCCGATTGATACCAGATTTCTACTTTCTCAGGTTAAAAATGGCCGTAATGCAAAATTGCCTGGTGCGACTTCCAACTCATTTGCCCCGGGCGCAAGACATATAACAACTGCCTAGTTTTGAAGATGTCTCAATAAACAAATATCTTCATTTGGGTGCAAATAGAAGCTGTGGTTTTATCTGTGCTTGGTGGCCTTTATCCATCTGACCTCTCTAGATGTATGATTTTAATGGATACGTGATCTCATACTGACAAATCTGTGCTACTAGTCCAAATGTTAGTCAAAGTTCTGTGCGTGGCTCTGTTTATGAACTCACAGCAAAGGTCTAATCATGGACAAGGTGATGAATTCTGCTGCTTTCCCAAGGAGAGGTTTCCTATTACTCTCAATAATCCCAGTATCAAATACATGAAAGTCAGTGAGAGAAAGGTTGAATTTCCAAGCTGTATACGTGAGCCAGCCAATGGACTATCTCTTTATATCAGCTGCTCAAGATGGAACACTAGACCTACCACTTCAGCGACTGGCAGGGACAAGCAATGGCCAACAGAACTGCATAAGCTCTGTGCATCCAAGTAATCCCCACTGAGGCTTTCCCCTGTCTCCATCCCCCTGTCAAGCACCTCTCCTGAACATAGACCTGTAAGTGGCCCCATACAAGATTGTCTGAACTTTTTTTCACTGACCAAATAATAGCGTTTTCGATGCGTTTGCGCATGTGGGTGACGGGTTTAAAATTCAATCCTTCTGAAAATTTACAAATTCGCAGATTGTTGGAACTCCGACGATTGTTGGAAAACTTACAGGTCTACTATCAGCTCTATGTAGCAGTGCCGGTGTTTTAGTTATAAGGTGGAGGAACTCAGTGAATGAACACCAAGCAGACAAACAAACAAACAGGCAGACAAACATGTGGGCTGGTAGAGCCCTAGCCTGGCAGGTACTGACCGGAGTGACAGCTCGGGCTGACCTACTGGTCTGTGAGACCAGGGGGAGAGAAAGGGGAGATAAAAACACATGACAGTTGTGCTCGGGTGATGACAACATCGATGGTGATGGTGATGGGTCAGATATGGTGATGGTGACAATATGGTTACACATTGGTGACAACAATATGGAATGATAAAATGCAGACATTTCAATATAGATTATTGATACAGACAACTGTCCCCCCACTTATTTTTCAGTGTCTTCCATAGACTTACATGCAACTCTCCACATATATCTTTTGTTATGGCGGTCTTTGGAGACCACAGATCACTAGATGCGGAACCCTCCAGTCCTCTGAAACTGGTAGGCTACAACATGAAGCTAGCATGGACGCCACTAAAATTTACTGCAATAAACTTAGAGAATCTTCAATTGTGATGTGAGCAAACAGCCAAATAGTTGTTTCACATCAACAACGTATCTAATAACAATAATGATAATGATAATAATATAGAGCATTTATGTGGCGCTTATCCTCGTACCTCGTACAGTGTACAAGGTCTAAGCATTTTATTCGGACAGGTCCAATGTAGACACTCGCAGATATTTTCAACTTCTTAGAAACCAGACATATACCAGGCTATTTGTTGGGCGTTCTAAACCTTATTAATATTTATCAATCAACCACAACCTTAATTCATATTTTATCCATTGACAGACTTTTGTTCCTGCCTGTTTGTCGAAGAACAAATTTACCAGATTTGATGACTAAAACAACTGACACAACAGCTACCAATTATTGGAATGAAAAAAATCTTAATCTTGTGACGTTTTAGACAATTTTCTCACACTTATGGGATAAATCAGAAACTGACAGTGTCAAAAGGGAACACATTCCAAATTTCATGTTGACAACAAAATCACAGAAGTAAAATATGAAAATGTAGTATTCTTCCCCGACTGCACCAGCAACAGCCTATCTCCAATGTGTCCTGTCAGCCTGCAGTTTGGGCTTTATGTTAACTTAAGGACAGAGAAATTCCGCATCTAGTTTCATGTAGATCTGTGAGACAGACAACACTGAATGGGCTGCAGCACAAGGGAGGTAAACACTGGTCCAGGCGCAAGCATGACAACAGACATGTCGGAGGTCAGGCAGGCGGGGACTGGGTCCTCATGATGATCCATTTTGACTGTTAGCCAACTTACTTCCTTCTGTCAAGTACAAGAGGGATTGTGTGTTTGTGTTGAGGTTTAACGGCACATCAGCACGATCACGGCTATAATGTGTCAACGTGTAAGATACGCTTACACATCAAAAAGGCTGATCAAGTAGGAAAGAGAGTGGGACAGAAGACAGGAGCAAGGAGAGAGAAGAGATGTCACCCCTCAAATGTTGAGAATGGCATTCCATGGGAGACATCTCACTGATGGCAGGCTTTCACCGCCTGTAGGTGGGAGCAAAAACCTACTTATTATAAAGAGGGAAAAAAATCACTTTCTCTTCTTGTTATCTGAAACATGAGTAATGCAAAATTTTGAAGAATTCACCATGTGATGAGAATATTCTTTTCTCATTATGATAATTTTTTCATTATTGCCCCGACAAAGAGCCAAGCGGGCTCGAAAATCTGGCAGAGAATTAACATCAATATTAGATCTAAGTTCTTTGTATATGTTATTTGCTTTTTTTGAAATGTTTGATTAGTTGCCGGTTGGACAGTCGTGTTATATTTTGTAAAATGATAATTTTTTCATGATTATTTTGCTTCGCATTTCAAAAAATGAGCAAAAAAACGATTTTTACCTTATTTGCAATGCTCGTCTTAGACCTATTGTACCTGGCACAGGGAGGTAAGTTGGCTGGTCGAGATAACCACCAGGAAGGAGGTTGAAAGACGTAAATAAAATGGAACGGAAGTTGGCTGGCAGAAAGAATGGCTTATTATGACAGGCCCCTGGGCTGGTGTGGTCAGGCAGGTTCTGGTTCTGCCTGCCGCCGCCACCTCTCCCCTTCCCCCAGCCTGACCTCTCCCATGTCTTGGTGATGGCACACAACATCAAATTACAGGGGTGGATCATACACAGATATCAACAAGCATTTTGTCTCCACTCAGCTCTGTCTGCTCGTGACAGACAAGAAATGGATTAGATCTCATTGCGCTGTATCAAAGATTTAAGGATTGAATCCCAGCTCCCCCCCCCCTCCCCATAACTACACTTCTAGAACATCCTCAGTGCTTGGACAAAGTGATCTAATCTGATATTAAAATCAACATGAATAAGAAAATGATATCTACGCAGAATACAAGCGAATGATGTAAGAAATCAAAGTAACAACAAAAAAAATAATAGGAAAAACTTTTTAAAAACTGATTTAACTACCAATTCAAGCAACAAAGATGAAAGCTCTATAAGCAAATGAGACTCTCTTACTCACTTTTACTCAGATAAAATGAATTAAAAGTTCAGTTTGAAAGTGAATCAAATCATATCAACAAATTCAAGAATTCAAAGTTTGTCTTCTATAAGATGATGTGACAAAAGAAACTTCCTGTGAGCACCCAGCACACTGGAGCTGTATCGGGGCACCGATCAAAGGTGAAAGGTGAAACACTAGAGAGGCTCAGGTATCAGGGATGTCAATCTCTTCACAGGAGAATTAGAAAACTTTTCAGCCTTTATTTTTCCTCCTACATCCTTGCAGTAACATGTAAACATTAGACTATCTTCGCTGTAACAGACAGAAAAATCTGGGGCCAACAGGGAAAGTGATCACAGCCAAAACATTTCATTTCAGAGCACAAGTCCCTTACTTGACATCCCTGAGGTAAATGACGACTTACCCGTCCTGTCATGGAGATGTTAAGGATGTTGCCAGCGTCCTCGTTCATGGGCAGCGAGACGTCCAGGCAGGGTTCGCCCTGTCGCAGGCTGGTGATGTTGTCCTGGAGGTCACTGATCTCCTCGTCTCTCTCCTTCAGCCTCGCCTGCAGCTCCAGAACTTTCCCCTGTCAGCAATCGACACATCAATTAATCCGCAAACCCCATGAACCTCATGCTCTAATCATGTTAGTCCATTACATTAGTTGTTCAGGGTTACAATCTGGTTCAGGCTCATGTCATTGACATAATATTTGCTACAGTCCCATTCATGGACTGAGCGCCCATTTATGTTTATGGAAATGTTTATTTCATTTCTGTATTTGAGAATCTGGGTAGGAAATGACAAACTTTTCAGAGAACATCATCCAATATCCAACAGTCCCTTTTTGTCTGTTCATTATCTTTTTTTTTTTAAACTTTAATCTACGGCAAGGCTGAAGGTTTGTCTTTTAACAATACAGCTTCAGACTAGTTCCCATATTTAAAAAAAAGATGTTTTTATAACAAAAAATGTCCTGACACGGAGCTGTGAAAGAGACGCTGGGAGACTTAGTGAAGGAAAGATCACGTAACGGGGTCATTTGTTGTGGTCTGACAAAATTGTACTCAACCATCAAACAGCCAAGACCGCTCAAAACCAGACGACGTCCATACCTCATGTAAGACCTGCTGGTCCTGTGTGCTGGTCAGTTCCCCCTCCAGTTGCTGGACTCTCTGTCGCAGCTCCTCTATCTCCTGGTTCTTCTCCTCCAGCAGCTCCGGCGGCAGGTTGGGCAGGGACGAGACACTGGACAGGTGGGAGATCTGGGACTGCAGCTCCTCTAGCTGGCTCTGGGACACACACACACACACAGAGATAGACATACACACTGGTAAACATTTATGTCTAAAAGTGTTCTTTCAAACGGTAGAGCATTTTTGCAAAGTTAATGTTATGTGATCACTATTTCAGATCAAGTCCTATAACATGGACTACGGTAACGATGTTTAAGATCTTCAGATCAGTATTAAAAAAAGGCAAAGAAAAAGATGGAACAATTTTGAAAGTAAAAAATGTCAATAATCTTAAAACTGTAAAAAAAATGGACTGAACCCATTTCTGAAAAAATGCTCTTCGAATGTCAAGATATCATTGTTTCCACTGAACTGTTTCCCTTTTTCCAGATCTGATAGTAAAGGCCTAACTGGTAAGATCAAGACAGTAATTTGCTACTGACTTGTCTGTTATTTACAACACCATTCACTTGTAAGGGTGTAAGCAGTGAGTTTTTCAAGAGTGGATTGTCTCTCCAACATCTCTAGGGTTAACACATGTGAACTATCAGAGATGCTCACATCAGAAAGGTATTCTAGACTTGGCTGACAGCAGACTGCAGACATTTCACAACCATCAATTTAAGATCATCATGAGATACAACAGATCAAATGTTTCAAATAATAGTATTAATTCACATCTTAAAAATTCCATCACTTGAGTCACAAAAGTCCTGTGAGTCCTTCTTCCAGATTTTGAGTTTTTGACTCAGGCAGTGATTTAACTCTATCATTCTGTGCACACTGATGGGTAGATAAGTCATGCTGTCTCAGTCCGGCACATCAAGCGAGGTGGGCACCACTTGTCAACTGTCCCCTGCAGTATCTTCATGACTACACTTCAGTAATGGGAGATCGTTGTGACCAGCCCTATTACTTCCCTTTGCCAGACACAAGACGTGTTGAACAAACAGTGTAAAGAAGGAAAAAAAACAAAAAAAACTCCCTCTACTCCTTGTCATTTGAAAAAATTGATCGCCAAAAAATTTGATAAAATTATTACAATTAGAAGAAAACAGTTTCCATACACCATGAATTTTTCAGCATTTTTTGTGATGTAAGTTTCAAGTTAAGAGGGCAGAGGTTATTTGTTTTTTCTTCACACTGATTGAGCACTGAGTCATTGGGAAAATGTGGATTTTCCATCTTCCTTTCCTTCCATTCCCCCAATGTGAGGACCCACGAATCGTCCTGGCCACAGCCTCACTGATGTGACTTGTTTTCACCATGAAGCAGATGCCAAACCGCAAAGCCACGGTGATACCAACCCCTTCCCTCCCTTCCCCCCCCTTTCGTGTCTGGCAAAGGGAGGCAACAGGGATAGTCCAAGTGCTCTCCCGTTCTCTGTCTGCCTGTACAGCTGATTATAACAGAAAGCTAATGTGTTCTCAAACCTTCAGTGACTGATTCTCCTCCTGAGCGTCTCCCATCTCCAGGATCTTGCTGACTTTGTCATGAATGGCCTCGGCCTCCTCCTCCTTACGCCTGATGGCTGCCTCCAACTTCTCCAGCTCTGCCTGGGCCTCCTGCAGCTGGAGACACAGCCAGGTAAGGTAAGATAAGACAAGATAAGCCAAGAGAAACCAAGACAAGATAAGCCAAGACAAGATAAGATAAGCCAAGACAAACCAAGACAAGATAAGCCAAGGCAAGACAAATACAAAAAGATAAGATAAGCCAAGACAAGGTCCAATAAGATAAAATAAACCAAGACAAGGACAAGCTACAATAAGATAAGCCAAGACAAGATATGATAAGCCAAGACAAGACAAGATACAATAAGATAGATAAGCCAAGATAAGATAAGACAAGATAAGATAAGCCAAGGGCAAGATAAAATAAGACAAGATAAGATAGCTATAACAAGATAAGATAAGCCAAGCCAAAACAAGATCAAATAAGACAAGATGAGCCAAGACTAGATAAGATAAGATAAGCCAAGTAATGACTAGACAAGACAAAATAAAATGAACTTTATTTAGTCATAAGAAGAAATCTGTTTAACATCTGATGAGATGTAACAGGCATGTAACATACATTCATACACACGTGCAAACAGACTAGAATGTCACAGATAGCATTACAACAAGCCAGACTCTGCTGTAACTTGATAAGTAAGCAGCAAACTTGTCCATTATTAATTTCATGGTATCTACTGCTACATTCAGCTCCATCCACTCTAACCATCAACACCAACTCTAGTGAATTCTATCTCATATTATGATCCTTCACATGGTTGTAGGGCAAAAATAGAAAAATCAGCCCAGTTACGGTATATTCATATATACCTTTCAACAGATATCTCGGATCAGCTCGCCAAAAAAATTGGCCCCCCCCCCCCCCCCCTCCAGTGCAGAGCAGTTCCCTATCAGCTCAACGTGACAACAAATACTCTCTATTTCTCACTTTTTCCTCCACTTTCTCTTTCTCGTCTCTCTCTGCCTGCAGTTTCAGCCGTAGCTGTGCAGCGTCGCTGTCGGCTTCCTCCCCGCCGTAGTGTCGCAGTTGGTCCAGCTGGTTCCGCAGGCCAGAGATGTGCAACAGCTGTTGCTGGACTTGTTCCTTCAGGGCTGCATTCTCGTGCTGCAACTCCTGGATGTATAAGAAAAGATAAGATATAAGGTAAGATAAGGTAAGATATAGAGATAAGTTATAAGGTAAGATGAGGTAAGACATAGGGATAAGATATAAGATAAGAGATAACAGATATAGAAAGATATAAAACAGATAACAGATAAGATAAGAAAAGAGATAATATATGATAAGAGATGTTAAGAGCAATGTTTTCAAGCTTTTCCCGTGATATGGTTGTCAGTCATGTCCACAAACTTACAAGTGTGTTTGAGTTATATTACATGATTATGTTTGTGAGCATGTCTCGAATCATGTCTGTTTACCATGTTATGAATTTGTACGTGTGTTGTTGCTCCTGTTTGTTTCAAGGCATATTTCGTGTGTGGCTGTTCAACATTTTGGTTCTGTAAAGCGCTTCGAGCCCTCCAGGGGTGAGGCGCTATATAAATGCCCTTTATTATTATAGGAGATAATATAAGATAAGAAATAATAAGAGATAAGATAGGACAAGATGTAGATATGATAAGATATAAGATAAGAGAGATAACATAAGATAAGAGAAGATATAAGACAAAATAAACGTTATTTGT
Organism: Peronia peronii; assembly: GCA_039654565.1. NCBI lineage: Eukaryota > Metazoa > Mollusca > Gastropoda > Systellommatophora > Onchidiidae > Peronia > Peronia peronii. Next base: position 21,017 of record JBCEWB010233745.1, read on the forward strand.
GCTCAAAAGGAAATTCCATTGACAGTTGATGAGGTACAGTATGAGATGCAACACGGTGAAATCAGGCGCTCGTCAAATTTTGAGCACACAGAGGTATTGTTATCACTGTGAAGGTTACTCATTTCCCTTTCCGTGTGTGATTTTTTTTTGTTGTACCTGAACCCGAAGTAGAGATATTGGCAATTAAAGATGATGGGAGTGACCTGTTGTTGCAGGTGAATTTAGTGAGAAAATGGCCGATCACTTTTGCTAATCCTTGTTAGGCCATGCCACTAAATTATAATTTTTGGTTTTTTTCTCAATCTATTTCAGCAAATTTAACTCTGAAATGCGTTTTCAGATTGATAAAAAAGGGTTCTATGAAGAAAAAAAAATGCATTAAAAATCCATTCACTGTTGAAAATTACGTGATTTTTCCTGTTCTTCACTTTGATGAGTGCCCGATTTCACTGTGTCGCATCTCAAATGACGATTTGTGCACTTTTCCCTATTGATCTGGTTGCGATAGAGGTGACACATACAGCTTACACTCACAATTTTCTGTTTTTCATGTGCAAAGCATAAAGTGTCCTCCCTCTCTCCATCCACCTATCTACTCATCCATCTCTCCTTCCTTCAGTCATTCATACATTATCTCTTCAACAAAACACAGACCATAAAACCCAAATTAGGAAAGCAGAGAAACCCCACAATTATGGGCGGATGGACAGATGGATGGATGGACAGACAGACACACAGACATCACATCCATCACATGGAAGACACTGCTGACCTCTTCCACCTGTCGAGATTTCTGCACCTCCTCCTCCAGCGACACGGTTGACAATCTGTGTGGCTGTCGCACCGGGGACATCAGGGTCGGGCTACTCCGCTCTTTCTTGTCTGCTCCAGTGGTTGTCTCCCCCTCCTTATCCTCCATCTCCTCGCTGGCCTCAGACTTCTCAGTGAGCTGTCGCTCCAGGCGGGAGATCCTCTGCTTCAGCTGCTCCTCCACACTGCCACGCTGATCGAGCTCACTCTCCAGCTGGGACACCCACGCCTGTGAGGACACAGGACCGGGACCAGGACAAACAATCAGTTTGGCAAACAATCAGTTTGACATCATCGCCACTCATACACAATCTTACATCCACAATATTTACATAAAAAGTTGCTCATACAGGTGACAGTTCACTTATCCTAACCTTACTGATCTTATCCTGTCTTGTCCTATAATGTACTATCCTATCAGACAGTATCTTATCTTTTCCTGTTCTAACCAATGCTATAGTATTCTATCTCATCCTATCCTATCCTACAGGATCATGTCCTATCCTATACTATTTTATCTTATCCCATAACATCCCAGCTTATCCTATACTGTCATATTCTATCAGACCATGTCCTATCCTACCTTACACTGTCCTGTCTTATCCTAGAGTGTCCTATCTTGTCCTTCAGTATCCTATCCTATCTTACATGATCATGTCCTGACTCATACCATTCTATCCTATCCCACACTATGTTTATCCCACAGCTTTAGTGTCCTGACCTCGAGTCTTGAGGACACCATACAAGACTTAACACCCAGCTTCTGTATACATGTATATTATGTATTGTACCATCAGATGAAATCAATCAGATGTGAAAAGGTTCTGAATAAAAAAGTCAGATTTCACAGGCTATGAGGGTCACAGGACTTACTTCTGGCTGTGAACAGACTGGGCTAAATAATTCTATTCACAAAAGTAAAAGTACATTGAATTCCCAACATCAGGGGCTCTAGCCAGAACAAACTGGCAGTGAACTCATTTTCCCTGGTCAGGCTGCCATACAACTCTTGCTACCCGCAATGACGACTCAGTTTACAATTGTGTCATCACTTAGATTTACGGTTATCCTCAAAAACTCCATGCTACATGGCCCTAAATGGAACCACTTAAAGAAAACTCTATGACGCAAAAGAAACGAAACTAGCAGGAATTGCTTGAAAAAGTGGTAGATTTGTGTTCTTTTACAGGCAATATTGATATATACCCCATTTTATCATATTTATGAACGGAATTAATTCCCGCAAAACCAGAAAATTAATTACGGCTGACAAGAGTTAAACAACATACAACATGCGCAGGACTAAGAAGCGATGTCTGACCTTGAGGTCGTGAGCGCTCAGCTCTTTGTCCTCCAAGGCTTTCTGTAAGTCAAGTGTGCGCTGATGCATGTCGCCCTGGCTGGCGATACGAGACTGGAGCTGCTCTGTCAGGTCTGCGATCTGCGGAAGACACAGTGTGCACAGTATGATGTTACTATCATTCATGTGGGCGGCTGAAGTCAATAACCGAAGTGTCATGAACACTTCATAACCGTACATATTTCTGTCTAAAAGTTAATCTCTTTTCTGACACAAAGAAACCATTTGGATGCCATCATCTGTATGACAAATTTCAGTCATAGGAACGTACGTGAAATTACTTATAAACATTTCTTTGGAAAAAAATGTAAATTCAAGATTTATGATCCTCAGTTATTTTAACGTGGCTCGCGGGTAGAAAATCATCAATTTGGGTCAAAAATGACATGTTTTCATTTTATTCTTAAAGGATCCTATAATCATTGTACAATTGGAAAATATACTGTTTATATTGAAAAAAATCTGTAAATGGCTAAAATATGGTCTGAAAGTACTCTACCCTCCTTAAAATTTTTTAAGCTTCATTTTTTAAAAATTACTTTTTTCTGACAAATACGACACTATTTTC